>PGTU02002650.1:0-14517 GCA_002896215.2 Cicer echinospermum
CAAGCCTACCAAAATATTTTGGGCTGATGTTGTAAACACAACATGCTATGTTTCCAATCGAGTAATCATTCGCCGATTCTTAAGAAAACTCCGTATGAACTCTACAAAGGAAGAAAGCCCAATATCTCTCACTTCACATTTTTGGATGTAAGTGTTTCGTGTTAAACAACGGTAAAAGACAACTTGGAAAATTCGATGAAAAAGTCGATGAAGGTATCTTATCGGCTACTCATTAACTAGTAAAGCCTTTAGAATCTTCAATAAAAGAACCTTACTAGTCGAAGAATCATGCATGTAACTTTTGATGAAACTAACCCCGTGAAAGAGGATAACATTATTTCCTATGACGATGATGATTTTAAAAGCAATGAGACAGCAAGGAACATCAACCTGATCAACCAAGTCAAGAAAAGTGAAGTCAAACATTGAAAAACAAAATGATAAATCTACCTAAAGAATGGAGAACCCATAGATATCACCCAATTGATAACATCATAGTGACATCAACAAAGGAGTCACAACAAAGCTAAAACTACAGATGCTTGCTTGAACATGGCATTTGTTTCTCAAATCGAACCCTTCATAATTGGTGAAGCACTTAAAGATGATCAATGGATACTTGCCATGCAAGAAGAACTCAATCAATTTGAAAGAAGCCAAGTATGGAAACTGTTCCTAATCCTGGAAATAAACACATCATTGGTACAAATGGGTTGTTTAAAAATAAACTTGATGAGAATGGCATAGTTGTTCGCAACAAAGCTAGATTGGTCACTCAAGGATACAATCAAGAGGAAGGGATAGATTTTGACGAAACATTTGCTCTGGTAGCAAGATTAGAAGCAATACGTTTACTACTTGTGTAAGATTGTTCCATGAACTTTGAGTTATATCAAATGGATGTGAAAGAGTGCCTTTCTCAATGGATACATAAATGAAGAAGTCTATGTCAAACAGCACTGGTTTGAAGATTCCGAAAATCCCTCACATGTTTACAAATTAAAAAAGGCTCTCTATGGTCTAAAACAAGCTCACGAGTTGGTATGATAATTAAGCACCTTTTATGTGCCGAGGATTTGAAAAGGGAAAGTCGATAAAACATTATTTGTCAAAAGAGATAATGGTCACACCTTATTAGTCCAAATCTACGTTGATGATATAATATTTGGATCAACCAACAATGACATATGTGAAGAATTCTCTTCAATAATGCAAGGAGAATTTGAAATGTCCATGATGGGAAAATTAAACTATTTTCTTGGACTTCACATCAAGCAACTTGAGCATGTCATCTTCATAAATCGGGCAAAATATTGTAAAGAATTACTCAAAAGATTTGAAATGGAAAACTGCAAAGAAAGTGCAACTCCAATGGGCTCCGGAACCTATGTTGATAAAGATGCATCAAATTTCAGGCAGATCTGAAAGAATCCCATCTTGTAGCCGTTAAAAGAATTATGAAGTATTTGAAAGGAACGACAAATGTAGGCCTATGGTACCCCAAGGGTAGCATATGTAGCCTAGTTGGATATTCTGATTCAGATTATGCAGGATGCAAAACGGATCGTAAAAGCACAAGCGGCACTTGCCATATCTTAGGCAATGCACTAGTATCATGGTCTTGCAAAAAGAAAGCTTGTGTTGCACTTAGTACTGCTGAAGCTGAATACATAGCAGCAGGAAGCTGTTGTGCCCAGATTCTCTGGCTCAAACAGCAATTACATGACTATGGAGTTGATCTCGGATGCATTCCCCTAAGATGTGACCACACAAGTGCAATAAACATCTCAAAGAATCCAATCATGCACTCTCGGACTAAACACATCGATATACGTCATCACTTTCTATGCGATCATGTGCTGAAAGGTAATGTTGAGGTAACGTTTGTTGATACACACAATCAATTGGCTGATATCTTTACAAAACCTTTACCTAAGGACTCATTTTATAAGTTCCGAAGAGAACTTGGTATTTTAAATGAAAACGATCTTTGAAATTGCATGATACATATAGTCTGTCATCTCTCTTCAAAAATTTCATCTTAAAGTTGTTTAAATAAGATATCTTGATGATTATTATTTCTTGACATATAAACTTGTGTGTTACATGTTGAGATTTCCATAAAAATTTAGTTTTTTTTTTGGCAAAAATTTGCATATATAGTCGAATGCCATGTATGTATTCATGTATTCAAATACAACTTATGTGTAGTCGAATACACGTTTTCCAGAACAATGTGTATTCGAATACAACTAGGTGTAGTCGAATACACCTTCGCGTTTTTGCCCAGATATAAAAGTTGTTTCACATTTTAGGGTTATCTTACATTTGGTATTCGAATACACAGCTGTAGCCTTTCCTCTCTTCCATCCTCCTTTTAGTCAGTTATCCATTCACCCAACCTTGCAAACTACATCAATCTTTACTTCTTTCTTGTCATTCATCATCAGATTTCTCACATATCTCACATTTTCTCTCAAACCCATTTTTCACCAAAAACTCATTTCTCACCATGGATGCCCGCAAACGAGGACCAAGAACCAAGCATGCAGCAGTGGGTCCCTCAAGAAAACGAACAAGGAATCCCAACATCACGGATTTATCCCGGCTTCTACACACACCGAAAGAAATTGATCGTTTTCGCACATTCTACTCTAACAAGCGACTTATCATTCCAAAATATGGTACTTTAAATTGTTTCTCTGCCTTTAAATTTCCTGAGTTGCTCAAAGCACAATATGTTGAAGAGTTTATAGGTTACAAATGTCCTGTTTATCCTGACTTAGTTAGGGTTTTTTATTGTAATATCATCCAAGATGGAAAAATGCTGGTATCTCGAGTTAAGGGTTAAACCATTCGGTTAAATACCAAAATCATAGTCGAAATTCTGAACATTCCCTTTAAAGGTCAAAAGTTTTGTCCCAACAACTTGTGTGAATGAGCTGATATCTCTAAGTATGTTGCCCTATGTCGGTTTGACAGACGCACAATGGAACAAAAGCGGACTCAGTTGGTTCCAAATATGCCAACAACGGTATGGAGTGGAAATCTTACCGTTGATTATCGCTTTTTGCACTATTTCCTTAGCTACATTCTAGTTCCGAAGGCTGGAAATTACTCCCAAATTTAGGAGTTTTAATTACAAATTATGAATTTCATGTATGAAGGTTGTCAACTAAATTGGGCATACTTTGTGAAATCTGACATGTTTGGATCCCGAGAGGCAATTGGATTACCATATGCGAAGGAAGTTACCCGGATTTTGGAACACTTTGGGGTGGACTTCTCTGATGAAGTCATGTATACACCCATAAAAGAAAATATATTGGATTTAGGTGTCTTGCCTAGCATGAGGATCATATGGAATGAGGAGCTTGAATCTTTTGTGCATAAAAGGTGATTATGATCAACCATCTGATGTTGCTCAGGAAGACACTGTTGGACCCTCAAATGTTTGCTGCCAGGCTGATGAAGATGGCGAGGAAACAACCTCTGATGATGATTATATCTCCAATCAAATGCTCATGGCTCGCCTTGATTCTTTCCAAACCTTCTTCCAAACTCAATTCAAAAATCTGACCACTTCTATCGGCACTCGCTTCCAGAACATTGAAACTACTATTGCTCGCAACCATGACGCTTTACTCAGGACATTAGTAGTTTATCTGACAAACTTGATCATTTTCACATTCCAAAGGATTTTGATTAAGGAATTTTTTATCGACACTAGGATTCTATTTGTAATACGCTGAAGTACTACCTTATATTATGCCTTGTAGTTTGTTTCATGTCTTAATTTGTAGTTTGTTTTATGGTATGTTTTATGTACTAAGTTGAAATTTGTTATCATTAAACACGTGTTGACTATTATGATGTACTTAATTGAACTTGCATTCATCCTTCGTTATGTCATTTCTTTTTTATTTACAATGTGTACTATTTTTCCCTTTACTCGTGTGTATATTCTTGCATATGTATGTTTCTATATTTTTCCTTCTTTTTGATCATGTCAAAAGGGAGAGAAAATTTGGTATTGTTGTTGCCTTAAACATCTTGTAGGTCCTCAAACAATTTTTAATTAATCACATACAACGGGGGAGTACGCATATATTACGGGGAGCAATGATTCAATTTCCACAATCTCTCCACAACAACAACATTTTTGTCATAATCAAAAAGGGGGAGAATGTAAACTACAAGTTTTGATGAAGACAAAGCTCAACCATTATGGTGAAAGCAACAACCTCAAAAAAAGTTCAAATATCTTCATTAATAAAGCTTCAAATCCAAATATTAAATGTTAAAATGTAAAGGTATATGATACAAACCAATACTTCAATTACATGAGAACAAGTCATATTTACATATGCATATAAAGTATTTTCAAAAGTCAAAATAGCATTAACAAAGTCTTAAAACTAATTTTTTGACAAAATACATAAGTGTATTCGAATACAGCATCCTGTATTCGAATACAAAGCAAGTCAGAAGCAAAAGTCTCAAAGTTGTATTCGACTACGATTATGTGTAGCTGAATACACTTCAAGTCAGTGGCCAAATCCTTATATCTGTATTCGACTACAACCTTCTGCAGTCGAATACAAGTAAGTCAGTGGCAAATTTTCACTAATCTGTATTCGACTACACACATGTGTATTCGAATACAAGGTGTAATTTTTGAATATTTTTAAATGTTACAAAGAGGTGTATTTGAATACACGCATCCTGTATTCGAATACAATTGGAAGCAATACAATTTTTCATATATGGAATGGCTCCAGATCATTGTATTTTTCATCAACCTCTTGGATCAATGGCCACGAATCTGAAGAGATGTTTATGGAGTATAAATACCACATAACTTCAGATCAAACAACATACAATCCTTGAATCAATACCTTGAACTTTGAACAAAATTTTGATTTTTTACAAAGTACTTGCATTTCATTTTCATATCATTCAGAAAGGTTCTCAAGTACTTGAATTGTTATTGGATTGTTTATCAATATACCTCTCCTTCTTCTTATTCAAATCATATTGTATCACTTGTAAAAGAAAGTAATACTTTCTTAAAGTAGCTTTAATCTAAGATAGTGGTGTGCTATCGTAGAAGGGTTGTTAGAGGTTTGTAGCAAGAATCCCAGGGTGGGAGTTGTACATTTTCTGACAAGTAGTGGATCAATCTCTTATGGTGTGCAAGAGGACTGGACGTACCCTTGGTTATAAGGGGAACCAGGATAAATCTATTGTGTTCATTTATTTACTGCACCTTAGTATTAGTAGACATTATATTAACTCAGAAAATCCAACTACCATATCACTGAAAAACAAGAAAAATTACTAACACCTAATTCACCCCCCCCCCCCCTCTTAGGCGTAGCTCTCTTCTTACACCCAATAATGATTTTATTGATAAATCAAAGGACAAGAAATTTAAATCATGTAAGGCTCAAAGTGGGCAACTAGCAGAAAATATGAAACAAAAGAAAACAAGTCATGAGACCGGAAAAAAACTAATCCTAAAGTGTTTTTTTTCTTCAAACATGATCACAAGAGAATTTAGCCTTGAGACAGTTGCAAGTCAAGTCCTAGAGAACACAGTCAATGGTGAATAATAACTCATAACAAAGAAAAGGGGCATAATATTTGATGATGTAACACAATCCCTATATAAGCCCAAAACTCATATTAGTAGCTAAATCAATAAGAACACGGTGTCAGAGAATAAGCTAATTTATCAAACTGATGATGTGGTATCCGATGGTGAGTTCATTGCCTATTTAACAACAACATGCACAAAAATTATGGTTCCCTATCAAGGATATCAAAAGATTTTCTTTCAAGCAAGGATAAATTATTTATTATATTTACTAACATGTTGAGCAAGCAATCAAACAAGAAAACGTACACCCTCATGCTTGGACCAGACATTGTCCTTAATGTAAAAAGTAAAATAGTGATGAAAGGGTAGGAAAGCTCACAAGATTATAGTGGTGGTGGAAAGTGGACTTGTGCACATATTACGGTCATAATGGCCATTACTGCCAGACAATAATCCTTGTTGTCTTCTCATGTTTTCAGCATTTTTTCTTGTTTTAGCTCAGCCTACAAAACAAAAAGAAATTTCAAAAATTAAAACTGTGGGTTGCCTCCAATGCAGCGCTTGTTTATGGTCCTTAGCTTGACTTTCATTTTGTGAATCTTAAGTTGGAGATCGAAGAATAAGACTTACCCCTTTCTCTATTGGATTCCTAACTACATAATGCTTCAACCTTTGATCGTTCACAATGAAAACTCCAGTGGCCTCACTCTAGATTTCTACAGCTCCAAACAGGAACACCTTACGAATTTTATTTTTTTGTATATGTTTCCGGTACACTGACATTGATCACATTGAAGCACAAATCGATGCACTTCTTTGAAAATATTGTGGGCCAATAGAAACCTACTTGAAGTATCTTTGCTGCAGTTTTTGAGGAACTAGCACTTCCACCGTATGCGGAGGAATGATAGTGAAACATGATGCTTTCCATTTCTTCCTTCGGGACACATCTTCTGAAAACTCCATCAACCTTTCTCTTAAAAAGCAGAGGTTCATCCCAATAATAGTGTTTAAGATGCCAATAATATTTGTTGATAGTTCAAATCTGGGGTCATACTCCAACTACTAGGTAATTCACAAAATCAGCATACCATGGTGCTTCTATTTGTGCAAGAGCAAACAATTGATCATCAGGAAATGAATCATCCAGTGGGAACTCATTTTCATTTTTTTCATGCAGCCTTGAGAGATGATCGACCATCATATTTTCAATCCCCTTCTTGTCTCGAATTTCTAGACCAAACTCTTGGAGAAGTAGTATCCATCAGACCAACCTCGACTTAGCATCTTGCTTGCTCAAGAGATATTTAATGGTTGTATGGTATGTGTAGACAATTATCTTTGACCCCACCAGGTAGGAACAAAACTTGTCAATGGCAAACACTACTGCCAATAGCTCTTTCTCGTTGTGGCATAGTTAACTTGAGCTTCATCCAAAGTCCTATTGGCATAATAGATAGCATGAACTCTTGTCTTTTCTCTGTTCCAACACTACACCTACAACAAAGTCACTAGCATCACACATGTTTTAAATGGAAGACTCCAATCAGGTGGTTGCATAATTGGGGTGGATATCAATGCTTCTTTTAACCTGCAAAATGACTCAAGACAAAATTCATCAAAGATAAAAGTTGCATCCTTTAGGATTAGACTGGTTAGAGGCTTAGAAATCTTAGAAAAATCTTTAATGAATCGGCGGTAAAATTCTACACGCCCCAAGAAACTTCTCACTTCTTTTACGGAGGTGGGAGGTGACATTTCTCTATTACCTTAATTTTTGCTTTGTCTACCTCAATACCTCGCTCGGACACCAAATGTCAAGAACAATTCCTTCTCTAACCATAAAGTGGTATTTTCCCCAATTTAACACAAGATTAATGTGTTCACACCTTTCAAGTACCTTTTTGAGATTGGCCAAACAATTATTAAAGCTAGATACATACACCGAAAAAATCAGCCATGAATACTTCCATTATATTCTCAACAAAAAAAAAAAATTACATCATGCAACGTTGAAAGGTAGCAGGGGCATTGCACAAACAAAAGACACATTCTCCAATAAGCATAAGTGCCATAAGGACAAGTAAATGTGGTTTCTCTTGGTCGCTGGATGAATAGGAATTTGAAAGAAAAAAAACAGAATAGCCATCCAATAGCAAAAATGTGAATGCTTTGCTAACCTTTTTAACATTTGGTCAATAAAGGGGAGAGGAAAGTGATCTTTATGAGTTGCTTTGTTCAGTTTTCTGTAATCTATATACATCCTCCACCTCGTAATTTCCTAGTTGCAAATTAAATTCAATCTTTTTATCACCCACATTGAAACAAACTTCCCATGTTTCACATCAATAAAAACTCCTATTGTGGCTAGAAAAGGTCTCCAAAGAAGAATTGGGACTTGAGAGTCCTCTTCCATTTCCAACACCATAAAAATCAGCCAGTATAAACAATTGTCCTACTTTGATAGGAACATCCACTAATACTCCCACCGAATACTTGATAGATCGACCAACTAGCTGTAAGGAAATGTTGTGGGCTTTAACTTACCCACATCAATCTTCTTACAAACTTACAAAGGCATGAGGCTTACACTAGCCCCAAGATCACACAAAGCACGTTCAAAAACTCATATCACCAATAACACAAGGAATAGAAAAACTTCCAGGGTCTTTAAGTTTGGAAGGCAATTTATTTTGAATTATGGCACTATATTTCTCAATTAAAGCAATTGTCTCATTGTCGTCAAGTTTTCTTTTGTTTGACAAAATTTCTTTAAAAAATTTAGCATATGACGCCATTTTGAGACAGTAGGCACATAAGGTTTTATATTTTTCCTCATCTACCCTCTCACTTGATGGTTGAGTTCTTTCACTCTCATCCCTAACATTCACTTCCACGTCATTACCCTTGGGTTCCTCTAATTGTTTTCCATTTATTAAGGTGACATCATTTAATTGTCCTTTGGGGTTAGGTTCAGGCTTCCCGAGAATACACCAGGAGATCTAGACGATGAAACAACTTTGTTGAGCCACTTGGATGAATTTTGTTTCCAACATTTTTTATTGTGTGTGGCCATGAAATCTACCTTAGATACTAACTGCCGAAGTGCTTCATTCAATGGCTGGTTTTGATTTTTAAACTCCTCGTTTTGTGTATTTGAGTCAACACAAAATTTTCCAACAAATTTTCTAAGCTAGACTTTTGGGGTTGTTGAAAGACCTTAATCCTTGGAAATTGGGAGGTCTAACCATTGGTTGGGGGATGGGATTAAGGGGAGGATTTTTTAGGAAAAATTTGGATGATCCTCCACCTTTGATTATAAGTATTTGAAAAAGGGTCCCCTTTTGTGGATTGTTAAGATAATTAAGTTGCTCATTACTCACCCCACCATTAACAGACATTATGACTTGGCATTCAACAACCACATGACCAATAATACCACAAATTTCACAAGGAGAAACATTTGGTGTGACATCATTTACATTCAATTTTTCAAAATTTTGAAACAATGCATCTACCTTAGAAGCAATATGATCTAATGCATCAACTTCATACCTGCCTCCTTTCTTCTGAGATCGATCACTTGACAATTGGTAATGGTTATGTGCCATGTCTTCAGTTAGAGCATAGGCTTCTTCTATGTTCTTGTTCATCAATGCTCCTCTTGAGCAGCGTCTACCGTCATTCTGGTAGTGTGTGAGAGTCCATTTGTAGAATGTATGGACAATTAGCCATCTTTCCAGCCCATGATGAGGGAAAAATCTCAACATCTCTTTGAAGCGCTCCCAAGCTTCATAGAGCAATTATCCTTCCTTTTGAGAAAAACTTGTGATTTGATTTCTCAATTGTGTAGTTTTCCTTGGTGGAAAATATCTAGCAAAGAATGCTTGCTTAACCGATCCCATGTGGTAATGGATCAGAAGGAAATTAATGTAGCCAAGCTCTAGCTCTATCTTAAAAGGAAAAAGGGAAAAAGTCTTAGTCTAATGGTGTCACTAGTCACTCCATTCATTTTTCAAAGTACAATTACTCTAAAAAGAAAAGACAAATGGAGGTTTGGATCATCGGTTGGAGTACTGGAAAATTGGTTGTGTTGTACATAGATAGCAACGAAGGTTTAATTCAAATGGTTAGCCTCTACCATTGAACGCGCAATACTCGAATGCAGTACCGTAGTATTTGGAGAGGCATAATCTTTCAAGGTTCTATTTTCAGCCATTTTTTAAATCTTTTTCTTGTTTCATAAATGGTTGCTCTCTTCTTCTCCTATGGAAAAATCTTTCTATCTCGGGTATGGTTCGACAAGTGTCCCTAGGCTTCAGATTCTTCACATTCAAAGATAGAAAAACAGTAAAAGACTGAAAATATGCTAGTTTATTCGTCTAGAAAAGAGAAATTAATATAAAAAACAAAGTCCCCGACAACGACGCCAAAACTTGATAGGACAGCAAGTGCACGTTATTATCGCATAGTAAAATTATCGTTCTCCACACGAGAACTTTGTTATGAATACTAGTGTCTCTTTACTTTTATGATTAGCTTAAAATAGTAAATATGTTGATAATGATTTTTGTTTAAAAATTCACAATAAAAATAAAGCCTTGGGATTGTAATTTTCACAATGATGAATACAACAAAGTTAACCTCTTTGAGTTATTGGTGTTAAACTCTTAAAAATCAGATAAATAATTGCAACTAATGCTTTCTTTCAAAGAACAAAACTGTATTTTAATAATAACCAACATGTTTTCATGATTGATGTATTACCAAAATCCTTTAAGAGAATATATCTTTTAATGATTTCAAAGAACCAAAAACTATTTTCATGATTGATTTTCTTTTCCAATCTTAGGGGTCAGATATAAAATTACCTTTCGGTATATTATTTGATATCTAAATATGAATATGATTCTTACTAAGATTGGATTAAAAGATCAACACCCATGACAATATGAAATAGAAATTGTTAGAGATCCAACATTGGAAATCCTACAATCCCAAGACAAGGAAGATCTACTCACATATGATAATAGTAGAATCAAAGCTTAAATATAAAAATATTGAAATATAAAATAATAGAATAAAAAATAACAAAACCAAATAGAAAATTGAATATTATTGAAACTATAAAATTTCTAAGAGAAATAAAAAAATAAAAGAAAGAGTAGTAAGAAATTGGTGTGTAGGAGTATGTGTCTCTAAAATTGAGTTTTAGTTCTTTTTATAGTCCTAGGTGCTTTAATGAGCTTTAATTACAAGAAACCATATAATTTCATAGAAGGAAAACGGTTTAGCAGAAAATGGGTCATTTATGGCTATAATGGTCATTACTGTTAGGCAGTAATAGATGCAACAACAGAAAATGAACAGATTATGGCCATAATGGTCATTACTGCTAGATAGTAATCCTTGCTAACTTGAATTGGCAAATTCTTATTTATTTATTTATTTTTCGTTCATCCAATATGGCTATAATGACTATTATGGCCAGACAGTAATGTTTGTCAGAACTTGAGTTTCTTTATTCTTGATCATGATGCATCACTTGACTTCAAGGCTATTTTGCTCCAAAAATCTTCACTTATTCATTCACTTCTCCTTGCAATTAAAACAACACAAAAAGTTAGTAAAAAAGAACTAAAATCGAATTAAAACATCAAATTACCTATGAAATAAAATTATAAAAATAATAAATTCTTATTTATCAAACCATCGTGCCTATTTTCCTTTCACACAGAAAGCATTCAACAATGTTGATTCATCTCATTATTCCATTGGTAGAGTATTTGTACTAGGGTGAGTAGAGTTGATGGAGTGTTTTCCCTTTTCCGATTATAGTAGCTAAAAATTATTGAATCAATATGAGTAACCTAATAAAATTATTAACACATACCATTGATTAAATACACTGTTTAACAACAACACAATCATGTCATGTAATTTTTTCCAAAAACAAACATAAGCACAAGATTGTAATACATTCTACACATGTAGTCCACATTAAACAAATACCAGGCATGTTAGGAATACAAACTACATTATTAGTTATCATATCAGATAGACATTCCACATTCCGAGAGCAACATTGTCGTTTAAAAGTGATCTTAGTCTATAGTCTTCATCATGTTGTCGTGGTTAGGGTCTATCAATCTCTTGTTGAAGCAACTCGTGATCTACTTCAGTAAAGTATCATCAGCATCAACACCCATTTAAATTATGCAATATACAACAAGCAAGTACAATTTAATGTCATGACTTCAAATGAGTAAGGGTTCAGTGCACGCTATATATAATGGAAATGTTTTCAATTCAAGTTAGTAAGAGATTGTGTGTAGGAGTATGTGTCTGCTAAAATTGAGTATTTTGGTTGGTTTTTATAGTCCTAGGTGCTTAATGAGCTTTAATTACAAGAAGCCATTATAATTTCATAGAAGAGAAACAGTTAGCAGAAAATGAGTCATTTATGGCTATAATGTCATTTATGTTAGGCAGTAATAGATGCAACAGCAGAAAGAACAGATTATGGTCATAATGGTCATTACTACTAGATAGTAATCCTTGCTAACTTGAATTGGAAAATTCTTATTTATTATTTATTTTCCGTTCATCCAATATGGCTATAATGACTATTATGGCCAGACAGTAAATGTTGTCAGAACTTGAGTTCTTTTATTTTCTTGATCATGATGCATCACTTGACTTCAAGGCTGTTTTGCTCCAAAAAATCTTCACTTTATTCATTCATTCTCCTTGCAATTAAAACAACACAAAAAGTTAGTAAAAAAGAACTAAAATCGAATTAAAACATTAAATTACCTATGAAATAAAATTATAAAATAGATAATTCTTGCTTTATCAACCATCGTGTCTATTTCTCTTTTCACCGAAACATTCAACAATGTTTGATTCATCTCATTATTCCATTGTAGAGTATTTGTACTAGGGTGGTAGAGTTTGATGAGTGTTTTTCCCTTTTCCGATTGTAGTAGCTAAAATTATTGAATCAATATGAGTAACCTAATAAAACATTATTAACACATACCATTGATTAATACACATGTTTACAACAACACAATCATTTCATGTAATTTTTCCAAAAACAAACATAACACAAGATTTGTAATACATTCTACACATGTATTCACATTAAACATAATTACAAGGCATGTTAGAAATACAAACTACATTATTATGTATCATATCAGATAACATTCCCATTCCGAGAGCAACGATGTCGTTTAAAGTGATCTAGTCTATAGTCTCATATGTTGTCGTGCTTAGGGTCTATCAATCTCTGTGAGAGCAACTCGTATCTACTTCCAGTAAAATATTCATCAGCATCAACACCCATGAGAAATTTTATGCATATATACAACTAGCAAGTACAATTTATGTCATGACTTCAAATGAGTAAAAGGGTTCAGGCCACTATATATAATGGAAAGTGTTTCCTTAGTACTCCAAAAATATCTCTCAAAAAAAAAAAAATTTAGTTTAAGCATCGATGGTTTGAACAACTCTTTAAATTTTGTGGCCTCGAGCATAATATCCTTCAAGTGATAATGAACCCTTTATATGGTATGCATCCCACATTTAGCATAAATCCCGCATCCCTAAGATAATATTTTCCTACAAAATTTTTAATTACATATGCGTCGATATTATTTTTTTTGACCTACGACCTTTTATGGGTAACCAATTAAACATTTCCTACAAAGAAAATAATAGATTGCAACCATTAGAATTTTAATGGCTTTCCCTACTAAAAGCATATTCAAATTCTAGAAATGTTGTGCCTTCCCACATGGGTAAACACATGTGAATTTCATTTCAAATACATGCCAACCAAGAACATTTTGTGCTAGGGAGTATCTTTCTTCAACAAAATTGAAGCGGATTCAACTCTATGACTTTCACCGAATATATGTACCATCAATAGCTCCAATACAATCTTTTTATTGATAAGATATTAATTGTGATCAAAATGAGCACAATTTGTGAGATAACCAAATCAAGAGAATTGAACAGCCATAAGTACGTTAAAAAAAGGATAGAATCTTTTATATTGTGGAGTACATCTCTATTGAAGGTTGACATGAAATCATCTTCTAACAAATGATGGACATAAATTGTGGAAGTGGCAACTAACATCTTCACCAGAACACATGGAAGAGAATGACATAATACATTTTGACAATTATGACCAATATGTTAGACTTAGCAACTTGTTCTCAAATGTAGAGCTATAATATCTTTCACAAAACCAATCCCTCTAAACTTATGGTACACAACAACATAAATACTCAAGCCCCATTGTAGATTCTTACATTTTTACAGTATTTACTAATTATCTCACTAAATTGGTGACGAACCACGCTCCCATAATGAATTCGTGGCAAAACGGACTATGTGTGCAATGTGACATTATTTGAAGCATATGTAAGCATGAACATTAAACATAGCAGACTACCAGAACCAAAGATGTGTTGTCTATCTAATCCTTGACGAAAATGACTAAAACTTTGCTCTAAGTAGTCCAATTTTTTACTTGACTGCATTTCCTTTAACCGTTAATGCTTCACCAAAACTTGTCTTCTTGATTAGTAAAAAACTCCGATCATAGAATGAAATGTAACCCTTCGATTGAATATACCTAGTAAGATCAATAGTTCTAAAATAGTTCCAGATACACAATGATAGTATTTGTTACACTAACTATCAATTTCAGCAATTTGTGAGATAATTTGGATAAAACATTTAGGGTTCAATATATTTTTAATACCTACAAAATTATGACCGTTTAAATTTAGTTCTAAAAAAAATTATTCACTTTTAGTTCCTATTTTGATTTTATAAATACTTTTTTATGGACTAAAATGTCTCAATTTTTACAAAAAAAACTTTTCAAAATAGGG
>PGTU02002651.1:0-10453 GCA_002896215.2 Cicer echinospermum
CTCATTGTAACCCTATTAACTTCAGTTTTGGTTTATTATATGATATGAAACCCTAGAGTGGTTGTTTTCTCTTCTTCCTCTTTTCATTGTTAACACTTTTAATCTTTCTCTTTTTTGATAAACAAGGTTGGAGACTTATATCCAATCCAAATTGAATAATGGCTAGTCTCTTTAAAAATAAATATTTTTTTTAGAAGTGATTATTTTGTCTCTAATCTTGCTCATAATCCAAGTTATGTTTGGAGAAGCATTTGGACAATAAAACCTATATTAAAAGCAAAAAATCGTTGGAACATTGAGAATGTCACTTTGATTCTGATGTGCGATGAGAATTGGCTTAGTGATGATTCATGTATTTCACGACCTACTACTCTTGATGATCGACAAGTCAATCTATGTGTGGATAGTCTTATTCTTACCTATATCAAAAAAGTAGAATGAACCTTTGATTACTTCAAGTTTTACTCATACTTTGACGCAAAAATTCTACACACTTCTCTTTTTTACTAAATCAAATCTGATATCCGTGTTTAGCAAGCATAAAGTAACAACATTTATTCGGTTCATATTGCATATATATTTTTCATAACTGATTTTACAAATGGAAATTAAAGGTGCCACCTAACATAAAAAAAAAATATTGTGGCGAATTTATCGCGAATGTCTTCCTACTCAGCTCAAGACTGTGGGATCAAGTGTCCAACAAACTGAGCTTTGTGTACTGATGGATATGAGGATTCAATGCACCCTTTTTTTTCTTTGTCCTAACAGTGAGCAGATTTGGCATCAAATTGAGTTCACTAGTTTGGTGCATAATGCAACAACTCATACAACTTATGTTGCAACTATGTTTTTTCTTTCAGTTTTGTAGGCTATGGATGGAGCAGTAGCAACACAATGGTGTAAGTACGTGGCAACAACACAACAATAAAATTTGAAATAATACTAACGAGATGACAAAGCAAGTAATCCATCGCGGTTTGAAATTTCTTGATAATTGGTAGCTAGCGCCTCAAAGTTCAAGAAGCCCGTATTGCTTCTGTGTTACATATAGGGGTAATCGTATGAAAATAATCAATAACAAGCAGATACAAATGCAATGTCTTTTCATTCTTGCAAAATAGAGTTGAAATCGGAACATGCATATGGGACAATAGTGACAAATTTGTCCTAGCCAAAATTAAATAATTTTTTTCTAAGTGCTCAGTTATGATAAGTGAAGCTTGTAGATTTCTTCGTGCTTTGCAATCGATTCAAGAATTTTAGATTAAAACAATTGACTTCAAATTGGACTCTAAATATGTAGTTGATAAGTTTCACCAAACTCAATCAAATGTTTTAGTGCTAGGATGTTTTAGTGCTTGATGCTCTTATATTGAAAACATAATTATTAATGAAATACTTAGGAGGACGTGAGTTATGGTCGCGGTTTTATAAAATTCGCGAATCCCTGACCTAATCAATTATCGTTAATTGAGTTCAATTTTTAAACTCCGTATTTTTTTTCATTAACCCGAATCGACCCGATCAATTAACCGGGTTGAGTTGAGTGGAATGACGGGTCTATAACATAACATAAAACCTGCCTTTTTATTTACGAGAAAATATAATACATGAAGTCCTTAAAAAACTAGTAAAATTTCAATCCACACCATTCAATTCTTAAAAAAATCATCAATCTCTCACACAAAAAAAATTAAATCCATCATAATCTACAAATATCATAAATAAATTCAACAACAGTAAATAAATAAAATATGAAAATATTCGTTCTAATATCTAACGCAATGTCAACTTCGAAAAAATCATAATTTTGAGCCACTTTGTGTAACACAAGAAGAAGGTGACGGTGCGTCTAGCTTCAAGAAGTTGAAAATCTAAAGAAGAAGAGTATGAATCCTATTGGACTGCTGGGACTGCCAAACAAAATTAAAATATATATATATATATATATATATATATATATATATATATATAATATATATATATATATATTATATATATATATATATATATTATATTTATATATATTTATATTATATAGTTCCGGGTCGACGGATTCAAATTGTTAAACCCATTACCTAAACTAAATATAAGCAGATTTCAACAGGTTGAATTAAATCGGACCCGAGAGTGACCAAATACGGGTAAAAATCAAATTGAATTGAGTTGTGTGATCGGATTGACGGATCGAACCACAGTCGTGCACACCCCTAGAAATACTATAATCAACTTCTAGTAAAAAAGGAAGTTTGTTATAAAGTACTCCATTTGTTGAAATATAACTACTCCATTTGTTGTGTCAAGTAAAAATACATGTGTATACTCTTTTTTATATATTTAAAGTTTTTATAACTAGATTATAATTTCTCATTTTTATATTTTTATATATAAGATATTCAAAGATGCAAAAATAATCAAATTTAGTACTTTTTTTTTCTTGACTATATTGTGAATAACTAAATTAATAATCAATGATAAATATTTATCACATTTATAATTTGTATAATATATTATATATTGAGATTCACACTTTTATCTTGAATATTAAATAGATACACTAATAATTAATATACACGTTCATCTCTTAATTAATTGATTGTAAATGATTAATGATAAATATTTTGTCTTGAGTATAGATTTTTTATATTAATACTATAATTATTATATTATAACTTTCTATCTTCATTTAAAATATCTGAAAAGACATAATATAATTAAAGTCCACGTTTCCATTTAAACTAACTTATTTCTGATTGAACATATTCTGACTAATTGATCGATAACAAATATTTTGTATCAATGTATGAATTGCACTCTAAATTATATCGATAGTATTATAATTTTTCCTCACTCTTATTTAGAAGATATCCAATTAAGAGAAGCAATAATATTCAAATATATGTTTTTCTCTTAACTAACTTAATTGTGAATCACCATTTTTTAACTAATTGATCATTGTATGGTGTAATTTGACTTTCACCATGTTTATAAAGTGAAAATATTAAATACACATTGATAATTCAAAAAGATATTTTTCCTCCCTTAATTCATTCGTGATAAATATTTATTTTGTGTATAATTTGTACATTAAATTATAAATAGTGTACTATAATTTTTTATTTATTTTATCTATGAGATATTCAAGAGACACAATACTAATCAAATGACGTTTTCTATCACTAATTGATTTGTGAATGACAAATTCTAACTAATTTATTATTGCCAAGTATTGTTAGATATGTGGTTTGTACAATAAATTATATTATATTTTACAAACATAAATTATTGGTTATTGTTTATAATTTTAATTTTTTTTATTTAAAGATGTTCAAGATAATTTTTTTTATATTCAAATAAATATTTTCTATTAATTAAAATATTTTGTGAATGACCATATTTTAGTTCATGAGTCACCAACTGATATTTATCTCGTGTATGATTTGTAATTAATTTATAATTATATTGTTAAATTTTCTTCATTTTTATCTAAAAGAAATCTAAAGAAGAGTAATGATCAAATATGCATTTATCTATTAACTAATTAATCTGTGAACAAACATCCTTTAATTGATTGATTCGCGACAAAAATTTATCCAATATTTGATTACGCATTAAACTATAATTAGTGTATTTTTCACATTAAAATTTTAAGGGACAAACTAATAATCAAATACACATTTCTTTAACTAACTGATATATAAATTATCAACTTTTAATATATTAATTAGTGACAAATATTTATCCCATGTATAATTATACTATTAATTTAAATCAATGTATTATAATTTTTCACACACTTTATCTAAAAATATATTAAAGAGATACTCTAATAATTAAATATTTTTTAATTAATTATACGTGAAAAAATTAACTTTTAACTAATTAATCGTCGACTATTGACTAACCTTTATGAAACTAAATTTGGAATTCTCTCCCAAAAAATTTAATGACTCGTAACTAAATTGAGCTGCCTTTTTATTGAATAAACATAAATCCAAATTAAAATACTATTTCTATAACAAAATTAATAATTAAAGTAACAAACATTAATGTATTTTGATACTAATTTTATACCAAATACATTAAATGAACAAATGTTAATATATTTGATAATAATTTTATATCAAATACATGATTTTTTTTTCGATTTGCTTTAATTATATTTTATCAAGAAAGGAGTAATAATCTTCTTGCTTAAAAAAAAAATTAATAATAATAATAGTACACGGTAGATTTCCACAATGTTGGCGCGCAGAAAAGTCAAAATGCAGAACAATTGTCCCAGATTCATTGTAATATACTTACTTGGACTAACAATGACAAGAATGCTAATACGGCTCTTACAATTTTCCTACTCATCTTTTTTGTCATTTTTGAAATAACTTTTTATTAAATTTGAGAAACACAAGCAACCACAATTTTAACATTGTTTTATCAAAAACTCTATCACATGGAGAAAGTTGACCCCAGCTTTCGTTCAAGACCAACAACACAGACCAAAACTCTCCATCATCCAAGCCGAAGGAATTCCCCAAATTGACCTTACTCCTATACTCCAACATGAACTTCCCAATCCATCTACAATTGATACTTAGTGAAGGAGATTGGAAGTGCAAGTAGAGGTGGGGGTTTTTTTCAAGTCATAAACCATGGGGTACCCCTTAGTCTTAGGCAGAAGCTTGAGGAAGCTTCTAGAAAGTTCTTTTGCTCAGAGTTTGGAAGATAAGAAGAAGGTGGAAGAGATTGAGATCAATCCAACTGGTTATTATGATACAGAGCATACCAAGAATGTTAGAGACTGGAAGAAGTTTTTGATTTTCTTCTAAAGATCCTAACTTTTGTTCTCTCACTTCTGATGAAGATGATGATCGAGTTATTCAATGGTCTAATCCATCCCCTCAATACCCTCCACAATTCAGGTAGTTAATCCATATTAATTATTCATCGATTAATTGTTTTAAGTCTCGTTTTGAATTTGATCTGATATAATTGAAAAATTATTTATTATTAATGAAAATTATTTATTATTAATGAGTGGGGAGGTGGCGTAGTTAAACATAAGGCCAATTTTATGAGTTTGAGTTAGAAACAAATCAATTTTAAGATTGATACTTCAAATAAATAGTGAAAATTTCATTTATGGGTGTTTGCATATATAGGGATTGTTGAATTTAGAGAGACAATTTCTGTCGATAAACCTAATAGTTTTACAGCTGTAACACTATTCTGCAACTATTGAAGATCCAATTTTGAATACTTATCGGTAGATTTGATATTCTCAATTAACGATCGTTTTAAAATTGATGTCAACACAAGCAGAGATATAATTGAAGAGTATATTGAAGAGATGGAAAAGTTGGCATATAAGTTGTTGGAACTTATAGCATTGAGCTTAGGAGTTGAAGCAAAGAGGTTTGAAGAATTCTTCAAGGATCCAACTAGTTTTATTAGATTCAATCACTATCCTCCATGCCCTTACCTCACCTAGCTCTTGGCGTTGGACGACACAAGGATGCTGGTGCCTTAACCATTCTTGCCCAAGATGATGTTGGAGTCTTGAGTGAAGCGTAAAACAGATCAAGAGTGGTTCTTGTGAAACCAACCCCAAATGCTTATATTATCAACGTTGGTGATATCATTCAGGTACTTTTTGACTTAATGTGTAAGACTATTAAATTCTTAACTTAACTCCTTAATTAGTAGATCGATAGATATTTTTAATTGATGGTTGAAGTTGATTTGTTTGTACAGGTTTGGAGTAATGATGCCTATGAGAGTGTGGAACATAGAGTGATGGTGAACTCGAAGAAAGAAAGGTTTTCAATTTCTTTCTTTTTCTTC
Source organism: Cicer echinospermum (assembly GCA_002896215.2). NCBI lineage: Eukaryota > Viridiplantae > Streptophyta > Magnoliopsida > Fabales > Fabaceae > Cicer > Cicer echinospermum. Next base: position 5,845 of record PGTU02002651.1, read on the forward strand.
CTGCACATCACACTGAAGTCAAACCATTGGAGGAGCTGATAAATGAGGAAAACCTTCAAGATATAAACCATACAATTGGGGGCAAGTTTCTTGTTAACAGAAAGAGCAGCAATTTCCAGAAAAGAATGTGGAGAAACATTCAAATTTATCATTAAAAAGATATAAATAGCTTATAAAACAAGTATCACTTAGCTTGTACAGTAAATAAAATTGGTATATTTGAATAATATGATGCAGCAGATTGATCCAGGCAATGTTTCTTATGCGTGAGACTAGTGTGGTATGGGCATTATTTATTTTGTAGGAAGTGTAGCCGAAAAACATCTATCGCGTTCATCTCTAAAATTAAAATTAGTCACACTAACTAGCTTCAATTTTACTGTTTAATGTTTATCATGCCCTAATTAGATTATTATGTAATTTCTTTTTTACTATTATTATTATGAATTGGAACGGACAATTTTAACCTCATTATATTCATGAAGTTGAAGTGAAAGCAAATCATGATTGATATTTATGTGTAATGAAATAATTAGTAGTCGTCCAAAATCAATTTTTGAGCTTTTATCCAAAGACTTTTTGTTGGTGTTGAGTCCGAAACTAATAAATTAGTATATTGTTTTGCAAAGAAATTTTAATCGAACACGCAAATAAATACATTTCTATTTTCCAACAAAAAATAAGTTTTTATTACTTGAGATTCAGCATGTGTTACGATTTTCTTTTTAATCAATGAAATGTTTTGGTAATTATTAACGTGCCAGCTAAAATGTGAAGTCTCACATCGATGAATATAAAAGAAACACAAATTTTCTGTATCGCGTGCGTGACTTTCTAGATCATCATTCAATCAAGTAAAGCTACAATTTTCAACATTTTTTCATCGCGATGCAAACACAAAAGGAAAATGATTGAACTCTGAAATTGAATAAATTGCTCTCGAAACATATTATGAAGACATTAAAAAATAGACTATACATTAAAAAAATAAAGTACAAATAATTTATCATTTCAAATTAAATCATAAAATCACTTAAATTTATGTTCAAAAGTAAATTTATTAACTATATTTGAGTTTCAGTATCTATTATTATTATATTATTATTATTATTATTATTATTATTATTATTATTATTATTATTATTATTATTATTATTTTATTATTAATACTATAATAAAATAAGTTTATTTAATTAAGAAAATGTACATATGGCATTATAATATACAGCATAATTCCTTCCCCATTAGAAAGTTGCAATTTTATTTAAATAAATTTTAAATAAATAATAATTATTATTATAATATACATTCAATTTGAAGGTTTCGTGATATAAACAATACCATATAAAAGTATCCCTTACTATTATAGAATAAGATATGAACTTTAATAGTTATTAAAATTTATATCTATTTGAAGTTCATATATTAATTATTAAATTTCATACAACTAGATAAATATATATGACTTTAATAATTAATATTAATATAGAAAATATATTTTTAATAATTCGATTTATTAATTATACTAAGTACATTCAGTACTATATTTTTTTTTGAATAATTACATTTAGTACTATTAATTTATTATTCTACGAAGGACTGAATTCGTCAAATTAATATAACTATATATATATATATATAATAATATATATATATACTATATTATATAATATATATATATATATATATATATATATATTATATATATATGTCCCAGATTAGGTCTATTATATATACTTACATATAATTTATTTTGGAAGGAGTGCACAAAGAGATATTATCGTTAACTAAAGAGAAAAATGTAAATTTACAGTCTTTACACTAAAGTTGATTTAGTATAAAATCTTGTGTAACACGTGTCAAATGTATATAAACATGTAGATACACAACAATGTACAATCATGATGTAAAATCCTGTAACGCCGAACAAATTTTTATATATCAAAAAAAATATTAATCTATATATATTTAATATTAAACAAATATATTAATATTTTCATTTTTAATTTGATAATAAATAATAATAATAAATAATAATAATAATAATAATAAATCTATACATTATAATAAATCAAACTTATAATTTGGCAAATTTGACACGTGTCAGCTAGGCAGAGTGTTAGAAAAAATATCAAGTTTCTATTAATAGAAATAATAACTCATTGTGGCATATTTTGTTTTTTACAATAAAAGTAAAGTTTCATTTTATCACAACTTTACACACACGATGCAGAGAAGTTAGATGGCCAATTAAAAAATAAGAATAATAAATTAAAAATAAAATACAAATACACCACAACTGACAGTTTGAGAATTTAGTGGCATTAAAAAATAAAAAAATAATTATTTTTAAACACGACTTTTCAACCACCGGATTCAACTTAATTTAATAAAAAAATTTATTTTATATTCTTTTTTATTTTTTTTTATTTTACTAATTATTTTGGTGTCTCAGATTTCCCTTCTTAATTTCGTCATCAGTTAACCGTTCTTCTCAATAATCTCTCATTTTTCTCCTCAATAATCTCTCATTTTATCGTTCTCCAATGTCTGAAAAAAAAAATCATATGCTTTCAATTTCTCCAAAAAAAATGAGTCATGGAATTTAGTTGTTTAGAGCTTATGCGATATTCTGTCATCATCTATAAATTTTATGCTATGAAATGGTATTGATGGATGAACAAAGGTTTAATATTTTTTATTTTTATTTTTATAAATTCAAAGTTTTAAATTATACACAAACTTTTATTTGTTATGTTATTAATTTAACAAAATTGTGTTTCATATTGTTAGGGTGATAATATTAAGCAACAAAAATGCGAAAAGTTCTTATTTCTCTGATTTGAGACTACATTCGTGAGAGAGTTCTCTTGGTATTCGGTCTACATCTAATCTGGAGCATATAGAACAACGGACACCAATTCAAATTGAATTTGCAAAATAGTACAATGGTGTGAGAATTAGAAACCAGTTTGCTCACAGTCTTTCCGTACCCATTGATTTATTCCCAGAAATTCAAAAATTCAAACATTAACAGTTTTAGGTAATTGTTTTTTAAAACCACTACTTTAGCAACCACCGCTTTAAATTAATTTAATTTAAAAATTATTTTATTTACCGGATTCTTTTAGTCCATCAGACTTTACGTCGATAATCTCTCATTTTTTGCGTCTACCCCTTATACATATCATTCATTTTTTTTTTTTTGTGTGTTATCTTTCTCTAATGTCTTGAAAAAAATTCAGATTTTGTTGCTTCAATTTCTCCAAGAAAATGAGTCATGGGAAATTGTGTTTAAACATAAACTTATGCAATGGAAATGGTTTGATGGATGACAAGGTTCATTCTTTCTTTTATAAATTTAAATTAAATTATATAGTTGCTGTATTAAAATGTGTTTCATATTATATTTTTAAGGTGATCAAATGAAGAAATCTTGGTTTTCTTTCTCCATTTGATATTTAATATTCCCGAAGGAACTATGTACAATTTTATTGGGTTGTCTCTGACAAATTTTCTGGCATATATGGAACAATCGGACACCATTTCACATTGAATTGGTTGCAAAATGGTACATAGACATCAATTCCAAAATGTTGACATCATTATTTGGTAAATATGTTATCATGAATTATGCGTAAATTTAATTTCAATATGACATTATTATTTTATTTTATTTATAAAAAATATTACTATTCTGTTATTATATAATTTTTTTATCTTTAAAATGTTTCTGAATTTTGCCTCAAAAATTGTACATCTATGTACTTTTGTCTCAAAAAGATTGTACATCTATGTCAAATAATAATAATTTATTTAAGTAAATATAAAATTTATTTAGGCTTATTTCCAGAAGATTGAAAGAAAAATAAATTTATTTAGGAATTAAAAAAAAAAATACAATTCATTACATTTATTCGACAGTTTTTATTCAATTTAACAAATCTATTACATCATGATCTTCAAACTTTAAACACTATTTTAACCAATCTATTACATCATGATTTGATGAGTTGACAGTTATGTGAAATTGTATAATAATTTTTCAAAAACTACTATTTTAAGTAGTTACTTTTTAATTTTACTAATATACTATACATTTTATATTCAAAATTTATTTTTAAATATCATGCAAATTCAAAAAAAATCAAAGGATTCATTCAAAGATAAAAGAATTCAAAAGATTCATTCAAATATAAAAGATAATCATAGTTTTTATGTGTATTGTAACTTTTTTATAATGGGAATATTATTTCTCTATAGTATTTTGTGAGTAGCACCGAAATGAAAAATATTTTGCCATTAAATACACCAAAATTTACATGAATTCTTAAATGTCATGTATTTCATATAAATAACATATGAATAATAAAAATTCATTATTAAGTTACTTACTTATCTTTACATTTACTAATTTACTTAATTTATATATGTCCATGTACATTATTTTAAAAGTTCTTATTTCATCTAATCTAATTATTTAATTTTTCAATAATCATTGTTTTTATTTGTTTAAAATTAAAAGTATTGTTTTATAATAAGTTTTTTGGAAAGAAAAAAGATTATTTGAAGAATTAAAAAATAAGGCATAATCGTTAAGATTAAAGAG
>PGTU02002652.1:0-10563 GCA_002896215.2 Cicer echinospermum
TAAGCAAACAGAAATATTAAGAGATTCCCCATTCTTAATACTCTTTTAACTTAAACGATTTTCCAAAACAACATTAAGTAAACATAAATATTAAGAGATTCCCCATTCTTAATACTCTTTTAACTTAAACGATTTTCCAAAACAAACATTAAGTAAACAAGATATTAAGAGATTCCCCATTCTTAATACTCATTTAACTTAAACGATATTCCAAAACAACATTAAGCAACAAGACATTAAGAGATTGCACATTCTTAATACTCATTTAACTTAAACGATTTTTCAAAACAACATTAAGTAAACAAGACATTAAGAGATTCCCCATTCTTAATACTCATTTAACTTAAACGATTTTCCAAAACAACATTAAGTAAACCGAGATATTAAAAGATTCCCCATTTTTAATACTCGTTTAACTCTAATGGTTTTCACGCCAACATTAAGTAAACATAGACATTAAGAGATTCCCCATTCTTAATACTCGTTTAACTCTAATGGTTTTCAAATTCCACACAAAACAACTCAAACCTATTATCAGATCCAATCCACAACTCATACCAAAACACATCAATTCATTTCTCCACAGAATCCAACCATACACACAACAAATTTCATCAGTATTAATTAATAACACGTCAAATGCGACGAACACAATCAACACAATCCACCACTCAAACACAACAAGTTTCATTTACTCAAAATCATACATAAATGAGTTCAAATTCATTTTCCACGAAACATTCATCAATATAACCAAAACCTAACTCTAAGATTTTACCCATAAAGCCTTAGATTCATTTTCCCCCAAATCAACACTTCAACCCTAACAAATTCCTTTCCACACAACCACAGATAAGTCCCTAAATGCAAACTAAAAGTTTGGAAGGAGCCCTTATCTTCACGTTAGCTTTAACGTTCGGTTACGGTACCGCGAGTAAATCCGGTAAAATCTCCGCTCGCAACGTCGCCTCCAAAGTTGGTTCCCTAGCACCGTAGCGTGGTAGTGAGCAAATTTCCCTTCTATCTCTTCACGAAACGAAGCATAGATCTAGATGAAACATGGAGGTTTGTGTTTGACGGTTTTGAAATCCCTAACACTGTTTTTCTTCGTTTTCAAATCAAAGAGGAAGAGTGAAGTTGAGAATTCCTTGTCTTATCACCCACCAAGCCTTGGGTTCCTAATCTTGAAGAAAAGGAAGCAACAAAAATGAAAATGGGAGAAGGGGGGAGAATGGTCACGCGACAGAGGAAGAAGAAGAAGAAGTTCTCGCGAGGGAAATGCTTTTCTTTCTGTTTTCCTTTCTTCCTTTTTCCTTCCTTTCTATTTCCTTTTCCTTTCCTTTTCCCTCCAAACATATATATATATATATGAATATATATTAATTACTTTTAACAAATATCTTCAAATATCTAGATATTTATTAAATTTACCATTTCACCCATAACGCATTAAATTCTTCGTAAAAGATTCACCGCAGTTACTTTAATTTATTCATCGACGAGTAATTCTAATCGGCATCAAAATATCTTTTTGATCATATAAACTCCAAAATATTAATAACTTTGGCTAAAAAGCCTCCGAGTTCAATACCAGAAATACACTAAAATACATAAAGTATACTTTAAAATTATGGGTCTTACATTACTACCCCCCTAAAATTAGTTTCGTCCTCGAAACTATGCGTCGATAAATAACTCTAGGTGTTGTTCTCTCATCTTGCTCTCCAGTTCCCAAATCGCTTAATCTTCCTGTCATCAATTCTCACAGGTGGTACTTCGAATGACAAGTTATCCTTCAATTGGATTGTGTCTGGTTCTATCACATGAGATGGATCTGCAAGATATTTCCTCAACTATGACACATGAAACACGTCATGAATATTGGACAGTATCGGAGGCAATGCAATCCGATAAGCAACAGGCCCAATTCGCGCAAAAATCTGATATGGTCCAATGAATTTCGGAGTCAACTTCTTCGATTTCAAGGCTCTACCTACTCCAGTAGTAGGTGTGACTCTCAGAAATACATGGTCACCCTGTTCGAATTCTAAAAGTCTGCGACGCTTGTCCGCGTAACTCTTCGGACGCTTGTCCGCATAACTCTCCTTGATCTTCCATACCTTAGTTGTAGTCTGTTGCACCATCTCCGGTCCGACAATCATACTTTCACCGTCCTTATACTAACACAAGGGCGTTTGAAACTTGCGCCCATATAGAGCCTCATATGGTTCCATTCCGATACTTGCGTGGAAACTATAGTTGTAGGTGAACTCAATCAACGGAAGTACATCATCCCAACTTCCCCTGTCATCTAATACACATGCTCTTAACAGATCATCCAGGGACTGATTCCTCCTTTCTGTTTTCCTTTCTTCCTTTTTCTTACCTTTCTATTTCCTTTTCCCTCCAAACATATCTATATATATGAATATATATTAATTACTTTTAACAAATATCTCCAAATATCTAGATATTTATTAAATTTACGATTTCACCCATATTCGTCCTCCTAGGTTTATTCTAGTCCAATTAGGGTTTTTAACCAATCTTGTGCATCCAATAGGTGTGTTTGTGTCATGGATGAACATTTAGGTCATTTTCGTCCTCCCTAGGTCGTATTCTAGGCTTATTCTTGTCCAATTAGGGTTTTTAACCAATCTTGTGCATCCAATAAGTTCATTTGTGTCATTGGATGAACATTTAGGTCATTTTCGTCCTCCCTAGGCTTATTCTTGTCCAATTAGGGTTTTTAACCAATCTTGTGCATCCAATAAGTTCATTTGTGTCATTGGATGAACATTTAGGTCATTTTCGTCCTCCCTAGACTTATTCTTGTCCAATTAGGGTTTTTAACCAATCTTGTGCATCCAATATAGGTTTGTTTGTGTCATTGGATGAACATTTAGGTCATTTTCGTCCTCCCTAGGTCATTTTCGTCCTTATTCTTGTCCAATTAGGTTTTTAACCAATCTTGTGCATCCAATAAGTTCATTTGTGTCATGGATGAACATTTAGGTCATTTTCGTCCTCCCTAGGCTTATTCTTGTCCAATTAGGGTTTTTAACCAATCTTGTGCATCCAATAAGTTCATTTGTGTCATTGGATGAACATTTAGGTCATTTTCGTCCTCCCTAGGCTTATTCTTGTCCAATTAGGGTTTTTAACCAATCTTGTGCATCCAATAGGTTCATTTTGTGTCATTGGATGAACATTTAGGTCATTTTCGTCCTCCCTAGACTTATTCTTGTCCAATTAGGGTTTTTAACCAATCTTGTGCATCCAATAAGTTCATTTGTGTCATTGGATGAACATTTAGGTCATTTTCGTCCTCCCTAGGCTTATTCTTGTCCAATTAGGTTTTTAACCAATCTTGTGCATCCAATAAGTTCATTTGTGTCATTGGATGAACATTTAGGTCATTTTCATTAGGGTTTTTAACCAATCTTGTGCATCCAAATAAGTTCATTTGTGTCATTCAGTCATTTTCGTCCTCCCTAGGCTTATTCTTGTCCAATTAGGGTTTTTAACCAATCTTGTGCATCCAATAAGTTCATTTGTGTCATTGGATGAACATTTAGGTCATTTTCGTCCTCCCTAGGCTTATTCTTGTCCAATTAGGGTTTTTAACCAATCTTGTGCATCCAATAAGTGTGTTTGTGTGATTGGATGAACATTTAGGTCATTTTCTCCTCCCTAGGTCTATTTCTTGTTTATCATATACCTCGCAATATAAGAGAAATATATATCAGTTTACGTTACCAAAATTAATAGCATCAAGCGTTGCACACGGAAATTAAATTTTGAGGCATGCAAAAGTTAGCAATATAGAAAATTAAAGAGAGAGGGTTAAGAAGAAGACACAGAGGATTATCCTGGTTCGGGTTGTCACAACAACCTACTCCAGTCCTGAAAATCCATCGGTTTCAGATTTTCTTCTCCTTCAATAGAAAGAATCAATACAGATGTCCAGTTTCCTCCCTGAAACCTATCTTATCTTCTAAGATATCTTTCCTATTGAATACCCTCTGATCCTTTGTAAGATACTCTGTCAAACCAATCACAGAATCACAGTCGACTTTCTTCTTGTTGAACACTCTTCACCCAGTAAAGTAGCCACCATTTTCTAGCTTCTTCTATCAAACCCCTTTAGATCCTTGTAGACAAATCTTCAGACCCTAACACAAAATCAAAGTATCGACTCTTTCTTGTTGAACCTCCTCACCCAAGAAAGTAGCCACCAATTCTAGCTGATTTTTCAACGTTCGTTTTGGTTCAAGATTATCTACAGAATGAATAAAACATGTAAAACAAAAGGTCTTCAATCTTTATGAATGTTGCTCTTCACAAATCTGGATATCTATGGATGTTCTGAGCCAATTATTCATTTCTCTAGATTGTCAACAAACTGTATTGTAGATCTGTAATCACAATTATGAAGTTGTTAGTTGTTGTTTTATGTAACCTTTTGAGAGCATATGAGAAATTATGAAATTATGAATGTTTATGAAAAAAGTTATGTATATAGAATAAAGATTGAAAGACATGCTTATATAGTTCTAAAAATCAACTACGCAAATCGATTTCTCAAATCGATTTTATTGCTAAGTTAAAAAATATGCTAAATCGATTTGCCAATCGATATCGCGAGTCTGGTTTGCTTTATCTTGAAACTATATAAGCTAATCATAAAATACAAACAATAAAAAACCACTTTTAGTAGAACTTATGTCCAGAACTTTGCATAAACATTTCCTAATCGATTTGGGAAACTGGTTTTAAAAAATCAACTTCAATCGATTACTCAATCGATTGCAAATCTCAGAGTTCGAAAGTATAAACATAGAGTCATTTCGGGTCACAATCTCAAGTCACTGTGTTCTTCAAAAATAGGTTAATCAAAGTCGATTTGCCAACGATTGTGTTCAAAACAGTTGCGCTCAGTTTTTTGAGCTCAATCGATTCGTTCAAGTCGCATGATTCAAAACAGCTAAAACTTAGATATTCAGATTCAAAACTTCTCGATTTGCCAAATCGATTTAATTCAACAAAGTGACATCTTTTATGATGTTAACGACATCAATCGCTAAATTATTTCACGTTTGGCAATTGTCTTCCTAATGGTTCTTACAGGGTTGTTTTTGTCAATCGAATGACTTCCTAATCGATTGTGACAACAACTTTTCGAATAGTTGAAAATTTTAATAAAGACAATATTAGATTGTCCAATCGATTGTATTATGTCTACAGGTGAGTTTATTTTCAGATAATACTTTGTCAATTGAATTGGCCAATCGTTCCATCAGCACTAAGCGAAAAGAAGTGCCACTGTGACTCATCCAATCGATATTACTCAATCGAATGTGTTACCGATCAGTTTAATTTGTGAATTGCTTCAATCGAATTAGAACACACCAGAGTCGATTACTCTCCAAATCAGAATGCTACTGACTTGTGCAGTTTTCATTTTTAATAAAGCTAATCGATTGCCTAATCGATTTCACATTTACAAACACTTAAGATTTCTTTACACCCTTTTTATGCAATCGATTTCCCAATCGATTTACATAGTCAGAATTCAACTTTTGTTGATTTCTTGTGTTCCAAGCAATTTGATACAAGTGTGTGTGATTGAATTGGTGTTCCTGAAATTTTGCTCAATTGAAATATTAGATTTATCATATTAAGTATGAATATTGTTGAATTGTGAATTATGTCAAAATTAGGAATCAAAGGATCAAAATCCAACAATCTCCCCCTTTTGCATTAATACAATTCATTACAATTAAACTTCGAGCATATCAAAACCATTCAAAGTCAACCAAAAAAACCAATTTCAGCAGTAAATATGTATCTGATCCAGGAGCATCAGAGCAATTACCAATCATCATGAGTATATATCATTATTAATTATCAGAGCAAAAACAAACTCATCTTAATAATGCAACAACATCAGATGCTCCCCTTAATAATGCAACAACAATCATATTATCAAAGTATCAAGTTATAATTTTCTCCCCTTTGTCAATAAGGCAAAAAGGCCAGAAAACAATACCTCCCCCTAATGTATAAGAACAAAGCATAGGAATGAAATCATATAACTTGTAATACAGATCAGAAAAAAATATCAGAGCAATTACTGAGCATGTCAGTTGATTAAGAAACTGAATTTAAACCAAACATGTGCAATGGCATTCAGCATAAAACAAACAGATATTGCAACAGATGTACGTATGGAATATGTATATGCATAACAATTAATAAAGTGCTCATACATATATATTATTAATAAAACATAAAACAGCAAACAGCAAAACAAACAAAATAAGACATCACAAATAAGGAACGACCATCTAATCTCCTAAAGTGGGTTGGTTCTCACTATCATCCAGGGAGAGGTAGAGACCGCTGGTATTACCCTTCAGCAGGTGTCTCCTCACCGTGAGTCGCAGACCGATCTAGAGGATCTGGCTGTGGTTCCTCAGTTGCTTGTCGACCAATATGCGCTATGTCTCAAAAGATAGCTTGAGACTAGGTGCGTTTGAATTGCAGCAACATCCTGAACAACTGATTTCAGGGATGTTTGGATGGATGTCAAAGTAGCTTCCATCCTTGCATTAGGACTCTAGTATTTTGGCGTTGTGTTCATTTGAGTGCCATAAATTCCATCAGTTTTGCAACAAATGCAGGAGTCTCAGCTGCTGATTCAGAGGCTTGTGGAGGAGTTGGTTCAACATTTGCATTGGTCTAATCCAAATACTATCTACTTTCTTCAGTTTCATCTGATTCACAATTGCTTCGCCAAAGATGAGTGTTGTCTTTGCAGATTCTTCATTCAAAATGATACCTTGAAGTGCTTGAGAACCTTTGTAACCAACTGCGGATAAGGCAACATGAGCTTACTGGTGAAGTTCTAACATGTGCCTTAGCACAATCCATGTCGCAACTCATCTTAAGCTCCTTGGACAATCCCCATAACAGTATAATATCAAGCTTCTGAACAACCGCGTGATTTCCTGATCGAGGTACAAGCTTTCTTTGTTAATGTATACATGAGCATGCGTTGCTGTACCTTCATCTGACCAATTGGTAATGAGATGGTTTCCACAAAACCATCAATCATAATATCTTTCACTGCCGTGTGCCTGTCCAGTGATGCTTCCCATCCTTCGTCAGCTGCATCCGCATCAGAACTGCCGTCTATTGATGTTTCCGTGAAATGGCAATCCTGTCAACTCAGCAAAATCTTCAAAAGACATTGATAACTTTTTACCTTTAACCTGAGATTTGAATCCTCATCAGTGAGCTTAGTTGTGCGTAAAATTCTCGTATCAAGTTCGGATAGCTGTCCAATAGTAGATGAAAGAAAACCTTCAGACCATGAAATCTCAGATGATCTTGGAATGTGAAGCCTTCTGTATCAAAGAACCAAAATCCAGATGGTTCTGCCTTCATGAATTTTCCGTTTAAGAAACTCTGCTGGAATGGTAACTCTACATCCTTATCTTTAGTGCTGGAGTTTTCTTAGCTAGGGGTGATGTAACCGGCTTCTTTTTCTTCTTGGAAATCTCTTTCATACACAGCCAACAACTTCTTCACTTGTGGTTCCTTCCTTTTCTTGATCTTTCTGAATAGGAGCAGGAGCCTTGCCCTGTCTTTGGCCAAGAATCTTGTGATTGGAATCGGAACCCTCTTTGTTAGAGTTGGTGGGGGTGAGGAGTTTCACTGGTTGAAGATGAAGAAGGTGAAGGGTGTATGTGGCTGGGTTCGGGTTTCACACGAGCCATGGTTACAAATAGAAGAGATGAGTGAAGATTAGATTCAGATATTAATGCAGATATCAGTTGCAGAAGACAGAGGAAGAAGATGAAGCAGAGAAAGAAATATAGAAATCTAGACTTAAACAGTGAAGAAATCGATTTAGACCTGTTCCTTTTTATACTTTTACCCTTGTCAATCGATTTCCAAATCGATTGGGTTACCGTTACGCCGAATCCTTAATCGATTGTGTAATTATGATGTCCAACGGCTAGTAAAAAAAGGTTCGCAACGGTCATTTTCCAAATCGATTCCCAATCGATTTTCCTTTTACCTTAATCGATGTCTGAATCCGATTGTCCCAAATGTCAAAATACCGAACACTTAATCAAACGTTTCCAAATCGAGCTCGCCATTTTTACAAAAATTATTTTCAAAAAAAAAAATTCTGATGTCGCTAACCAAATCGATTTTCCAAAAATCGATTTTATAAACAAACAAGACCCAAACTCGAAACGATTAATCAACGATTCTAAACATAAAACAACTTCTGATTAATGCCATTGACTCTTTTCCTTTTTATCATACAACTTGGTGACCAATCTTCTTCATTTAATCTTCATTTAATAATGACAAGATTCTCATACTTGTCTCATTTCACGTGTCTTGAGCATCCACTTTCAAATATCAATCTTGCTTGGTGGATGTCAAGTACACCTGCAAAAACATAATTAATATTTGGATCTAGGTACCCAATTCAGATTGGGTCCTGGGGGGTCAGTCTTAAACACAGATTCTTTTGCTATCCAAACTTGCTTCCATCCTTGATTGGCTAATTTTTTAAATATGCAATTAGACACAAAATGTCCCTTTCTACAACAGAAATGACATTGGCCATCAAAGGATGAATATTTGTTTGGTTTAGTAAAGGTGTCATACATACTCTTAGCAATAACAGTTTTGTTACCATGTTTGACATTTCTGGTTTGCATATACCCAATACCAGATCTGTTTTTTATTTTTTCTTTTGACATGCATATTTGGTGTATATCCTAAACCAGATTTTTCATGAACATGTCTTTGATTGCTAAGTATGACATTTAGCTTATCTTTACTATTTGCAAAATTTAATAAATCAGATTTTAATGATGCAACTGTTTTTTCAAGTTCAATGCACTTTGCAGATTTTTCTTGTGAATCCTTTTTCAGTTGTTCACATAAATTTTCAATTTCTTTATGCTCAACATTCATTTGTTCAAGCATTTTCTTTGTGCTTAACAACTGTTTTATGGATTTCACATAGTCATCATGCAGTTCATTGAAAGCTTCTTGTAATTCATCATATGTTGGATTAAATTGCGAACTAACCTCACTGTCAGATTCTGAATTAGTGTGAGCCATGAGACATAAATTCACTTCTTCTTCATCCGAAGAGGCAGAGGACTCATCGTTATCGTTGTCACTCCATGCAATATATGCTCTTTTGGCTTTGTGAGCTCTATTCTTGTTCTTCAGTTTGTAGCATTCCGACTTTATGTGACCAATCTTACCACATTCATAGCATGAAACTGTCTTGATGTCACTAGTCTTAGAGCTGGATGGTTTTCTGAATTTGTTATCTTTCTTCTTCAGAAACTTCTTAAATTTCTTGACAAGTGATTCGATTTCAGTCTCTTCATTTTCACTGCTGGATCCATCTGAGTAGTTATCGGATTCAGGTTTAGATTGCTTTGCTTGAACCTTCAGAGACAAACCTTTCTTTTTCCTGCTTTCCATTTCTGATTCGTTCAGCCGATGTAATTCCATTTCATGTTCCCTCAATTTACCAAATAAAGTTGCAGTCGTCATCTTTGCTAGATCTTTAGATTCTGCTATGGCTGTTATCTTTGGCTGCCATTCTCTGGTTAAACATCTCATAATCTTTCCAATCTGCTGTTCATTATCCACATATTTTCCTAGTGCATGCAGGTTGTTGACAATGTGTGTGAATCTGGTTTGCAAATCACTGATTGACTCTTCTTTCTTCATGCTAAATAATTCATATTCGTGCATGAGCGTATTCACGCGAGCTCTCTTAACATCAGTAGTACCTTCATGCGTTTCTTGAAGGATGTCCCACATCTCTTTTGCTGACTTGCAATTGGATACTCTAAAGAACTCTTCTGCACATAGGGCTGATGTGATTATGTTCTTCGCCTTCGCATTGAAACCAACCTTCTTTTTGTCTTCATCGGACCAGTCGGCTCTAGGCTTTAGAATCATTGAGTCATTCGTTCCTGCAATCTTGGGAATATATGGACCGTTCTCAACAGCGTCAAGGATGTCTATGCCACTTGCTTCCAGGAATATCAGCATTCTTTGCTTCCAGTACATGTAGGTTGTACCGTTGAAAGCTGGTGGTCGTGCTAACGAAGCGCCTTCTCCCAGAACGTCACTCGAGGCCATCTTCTTATAAGTGTTACCTCTCAAGAAGTTTGGCTCTGATACCAATTGTTGGTATCAATGACCTCGCAATAACAGAAAATATATCAGTTTTCGTTACAAAATTAATCAGTATCAAGTGCACAGCGGAATTTAAATTTTGAGGCATGCAAAGTTAGCAATATAGAAAATTAAAGAGAGAGAGTTAGAGAAGAAGACACAGAAATTTATCCTGGTTCGGTTGTCAACAACAACCTACGTCCAGTCCTGAAAATCCAATCGGATTTCAAATTTTCTTCTCCTTCAATAGAAAGAATCAATTACAAAGATTTTCCAGTTTCCTCCCTGAAACCTATCAATCTCTAATTATGTCTTTCCTATTGAATA
>PGTU02002654.1:0-11800 GCA_002896215.2 Cicer echinospermum
AGAGTTGGGTTTTTGGTGATATTGATGAGTGTTTTGTGGAAAATGAATTTAACTCATTTATGGGTGGTTTTGAGGAAATGAAATTTGATGTATTTGAGTGGTGGGTTGTGATGATTTGTGTTTTGTCATGTTTGACGTGCTCATAATTAAGATTATAAATTTTGAGATGTGTTTGTGTGGATTTTGTGGAAAAATGAATTGATGTGATTTAGTGTGAATTGTGGATTGAATTTGTGAATATGTCTGAGTATGCTCTGTGTGGAATTTGAAAATCATTAGAGTTAAATGAGTATTATAAATAGGGAATCTTTTAATATCTGTGTTTACTTAATGATTGTCGTGAAAATCGTTAGAGTTAAATGAGTATTAAAAATGAGGAATCTTTTAATATCTGCATTTACTTAATGATTGTCGTGGATAGAGTCAGAGTATGCTCATGCATTTCATAGTACATGGCGACCGGTTGGGCCATGGTGATAGTGGTGACCGGATGGGCCACGAGATGATTCCATGTGATTTGTTGGTTCATCTTATCCTTGCAGGGATTGTCGCGTCGTGTATGGTCTGTGATATACTACACATTTTTGGTAAATCGTGATGACCCGTGATAGGTGGCACCTCGATAAATAGTACTTCGGCCTGTGATAGGCAGTACATTTACGATTTATGTTTTTAGTAAATCGTGCTGACCTGTGATAGGTAGCACCTTGGTAATTTAGTACTTTGGCCTGTGATAGGCGGTACAATTATGATTTACGGCCCTTCGAGGAGGGTTTTGGTTTGGAATTCCGAGTTCATGCATTTTGGCATATACGCATTGCATTAGGGTGCTTGGCACGCGAGTCACGTTTGATTCAAGATTATGATTGAGTGTTTGAACTCAAGTGGTCGTTGTGGTTGTGCTATAATTGCTAAGTGTGAATGTTTGGGATTTGTGTGTAAGTGTCATTGATTACAAAACCTTTTCGAAACTCAAGTTCTCATGGTGGTTGTGCTATAATTGCTAAGTGTGAATGTTTTGGATTTGTGTGTAAGTGTGATTGATTGTAAAACCGTTTCGAAACTCAAGTTGTCATTTTGATTGTGCTATAATTGCTAAGTGTGATTGTTTGAATTTGTGTGTAAGTGTTGATTGATTTCGAAACCCTTTTAAAAGCTGAATTTTGCTATTTTCTGCAGTTTTCTGATGTGTATTCGAATACAGACAACCTGTTTTTGCTACTGACTTATGTGTAGTCGAATACAGACATGCTGTTTTTGTTGCTGCCTTTTGAAATAGCCTTATATTCGAATACAAATATGCTGTATTCGAATACGACAGTGCAGTTTTTTTTAAAACTTCATTTTTCAACTTTGTTTATGCATCTTTGGCATATGGAAACCCTTTTAAGGTGCATGCTAAGTTGAAAGGTTATTTTGTGCATTTAAAACTTTAATGTTATGTGTTAATTGTTAATTTCGGTTGGTGACCTTTACAACTATTGTGGAAATCTGGGCTTTGCCCTCAGTTGAGAACCAGGATCTTCCATCGGTTAGTACCCTGTGGATGGGAACGTAGTTGGACACACCTGACTGGAGCTGTGTCAGAAGGATCTCGCGCGGCGCGTGAAGATTATCCAGGATGTATAGTTTTTGTAGAATGATTAGATTATGTTGACGTATAGGGACTAGTTTTTTTTTTTTTTTTTTTTTTTTTTTTTTTTTAATTGGAGACTGACCTACCAATATGTAGTTGAATTTATATTGAGGGTCTTCCAAAGTACCTCTCTTGAATGTGACCGTGGGGAAGTTAATTCTGGGTAGGCTATTGACATTGTTCTGTAAGAAACCCAGGGGTATGGCTTATGTCCTATAGGTTTATAGCCATGGTGCATTTTGCTGTTTTAAATACTTCGGATTTTTATTTCAAACTATTTCCGCTGCTTGTAAATATTTGTTGACTTTGTCGTTATGTTACGACTTAAATATTTTATCCAAATGTATTTCCTTCTTTATTTCTTTGTTTTTAGGAATTTGTTTTAAAAAAAATATACTCGCGCTGTTAAAATTCGGGGTGTTACAATCAAAACCAGACAATGAAGGAAAATAAGTACCAAACATATTGGGGTAAGTGTCATCAACCAAATTAGCAAGCAATTCAATTTGAAAAATAGAATGCTCTTCCATGGGGTGTTTCATAACATCAAAGATGTTAAATTTTACAATGATATCACCAAATTCCATGGGTTGAGTTCCAGCGTGTACATCATTTTTTGTTCTAGCAGTTTTCAAGAATGGTCTGCCTAAGATGATAGGCGCCCTTTTAGACTTATTCTTTCCCTCTCCCTCCCTGACTAGAATGTAATAATATGCAGGAAATATCAATTCATTAACTCGAACAAGTACATCATCCACAAGTCCAACAGGGCGAGCATTGCTCCTTTTCGCCAATTAAACGGTAAAACGTGTACTCTGTAAAGGTCCAAGAGCAAGAAAGTTAAAAGTAGATGTAGGCATAATATTAATGGAAGCTCCTAATAACATATCATTTTCAAATTGAATATTGTCTATGGTACACGAAATTTAAAAATTTCTTGGATCTTTGCATTTCTGAGGCATGGGATGAATGAGGGCTGAAACATTTGACCCTATGTTTACCTTTTCTCTACCTTTTAACTTTTTCTTGTGTGTGCACAACTCTTTTAGAAATTTGACATATCATGGGATCTGTTTAATTGCTTTAAGGAGGGGAATTTTCACTTCCACCTTCCTAAATGTATCCAAGATCTCCTTGTCCTTATTTGCCTCGTCCGTTTTCTTAGTCTTCACCACCCTTGGAGGAAAAGGAACTGGTATATTTTGCTCGATATCAACAGTTTCAGGTATCAAAGTGTCCCCAAACCTTATTATTTTTCACAGCAATTTCAGGTACCTTTGGTATTTCAACAGCTTTCCCAGACCTCAATGTGATTGCACTGACATTGGGAACATTTGGATTTACTACTGACTGTGCAGGCAATTGGTTTGACCTTTGAGTATGCAATTAATTAATTGAAGTGGCTAGCTAACCAATCTTTGTTTCCAAATTCAGAATGGTGGAATCTGTTCTTTGTTGAAATTGAAGATTCTGGACAACCATCTGTTTAACGAGGTCCTTTAATGAAGGTGCATTGTTTTGCTGTTGTGGAATGTTTTGCTGTTGCAGAATATTTTGCTGTTGCATAATATTTTGTTACTGTTGCTGCTGCCTAGGTTGTTGTTGTGCAGATGAATTCCCCCATCTCAGATTGGGATGGTTTCTCCAACCAGGATTGTACCTGTTAGATAACAGATCATAGTTGGCTTGAGGATTGTATATATTTGCTGCATATGCTTGAGGAGCATCCACAATTGGATCTTCTTGCAATGTCGAACATGAATTTGTAGGATGCTCTAGAGAAGTGCAAATACCACAGACCACTGCTTGGGTTTTACCTACTGCCATTTTTTTTACTAAAGATGTGAGATCATCAAGTCTGCTTTCTAAATTCTTGGGGGAGGAAGCTTGAATTTCATTCACACCACTTGTTAACACTGCTGAATTGCTTCTAGTTGTAAACAGCTGAGAATTAATGGACATGTTCTCAATCAAAGCCTTTTCCACTTCCGGGGTCTTATGGACAAGTGCTCCCCCACTTGCAGCATCCAAAATGCTTCTATCCATAAGTAGCAAGCCTTCATAAAAATATTGGATGAGTAATTGTTCAGAAATCTGGTGATGAGGACATCTAGACACTAAATTCTTGAATCTCTCTCAATACTCATGTAATGATTCCATGTCAATCTGCCTAATGCCACATTTTTCTTTTTTGATTGAAGCAACTCTTGAGGTAAGGAATAATTTTTCAATAAACAACTTCCTCATATCATCTCAACTTGTAACAGAACTTGGTTGAAGATAGTATAACCAGTCATTGGCAGCATCTTGGAGTGAAAATGTGAAGGCTCTCAGCTTAATATGGTCTTCTGTGACTCCTTGAGGCTTCATGGTAAAACACACAACATGGAATTCCTCAAGTGTTTGTGGGATCACGTGCACCTGTACGACCATTAACCTTTAGAAAGCAAGTGTATTAAACAAATTTTAAGTTCAAATGTTACAATAACTTTCAGGAATGTGATACACAAGCATTATAAGTGACATTAGGTGCAGCAGTTTCTTAAGGTTATAATTATTCACATCATCCATATTTTGCATCAGTTGTCACTTAACTATTAGACTCTAACTCGTTAGCACTAGCAGCTCTTATTAAGTCTACGACGTAAATTAAAAGTCCTATCTATTTCAGGAATTAGAAGAAATGCAAATTTACAGAACTTAGCCCTAGTCATGGCAGTCATGAGAATATAACAATGCAATGCAAAATCACAAATTCTGAAAATTCAAACGATGTCCCTATCGCTAAATTGAAGTAAAAAATGGAAAAACCCTATCAAATAAAACCTAAAAATATAAAAAATACCACAAAAAATTTCAAAATATCAAATAAAGTAAACACAAAATAGTTTTGGAATTTGTGGAGAACATGAAAAAAATTCCAAAAACAGTTTGATTTCGGGCAATTTAGGATAATCGCCTCAAATTCGTTTTTTTTGGCTAGCACGTGCCTACAAGCTAGCAACAGCTTATCCGACTAGTAGAGCAACAAAAGAAGAAAAAACAATTGTTTAATGATGGCTATTAATACCCCTAAAAATTGGTTAATATTGTTATCAGAGAGTCCACAACAATGCACCAATTGATTTGTTTCGCACCACGGGTCAAATACAATTGATATAAGTAGATGGAGGTAAATAACTCAAGTCATTTCGCAAGGACTTCTAATATAATAATATTAACCAAATTTTTACAGTTGATATTTAGAATGGGGATTTTTTTATATATTTTTTTTGTATTGAACAAATGAGCAAAACGATCAATCCACTGATTCGTTCTTTTAGACCTATATCAATGAGTTTAACTTCTAATTTTGATTTATATTCCCTATTTGACTATAGAATTGATCAAACAAGTGTAATCAACCCTATGTGATTTGGTCTTTGGCTCGATTAAGCATCACAATCATCGATAAATTACAATTAACGATCAAGCGGTCGCAAAATTATAATTCAGTTAAATTAGACACCCAATATCAAATTTATGTCAAATGAATTTAATACGATCCTATTAGAATTCAATTTAAGCAATAGGAATATCAATATAATCAAATAAACAGAAATAGAATCATGAAGTGAAATTTATAGTGTAACCTGAATCTCAAGGTGTTTGATGAATCTCTGAACTCGTGGATTTATCATATGAAAATTAGCGTTTCCATGCAAATTTAAAATAAAAAACGTGTTTATATCTTTTTCAGAATCTAAAATCCAAAAAAATAGCCATCTAAGAAAGGAAGAAACTTCCAATATATAGTACTCGATTTTGGGTTTTAAAAACAAGTGGCCCACTATTTAAAATTATTACAAAAGTCCAGATTACGAAATTTGCAATTTAGGCCCAGTAAAGTTCGGCATTGGGCTTTTATTTCAACGCAAGTTGTAGCTCTGATATTTAGCTTTCCAATGCCTGCTCGCATGCGTCAATCCAATAGCTAGAGCTCAAATTATGGCCTATAGAAGGAGCAGGGGACAAAATGCAAATAATAAAATTATAATTCAATTTCGAACCAAAGTTTAGAAACAAGCTAAAAAATTATTCTAAGCTATAATGAGCTTTTAAAATACCAAAGTAAAAAGTTAGAAACATGTGCCGAAATGCTATGATCACGTCCTAATTGTTCTCCTCTACATGTTGTTCCATGATTGAAACAATATGAATTCAATGTTATGATCAGGTCCTAATGTTATGATCTGGTTAACGATATTATATTGAACTTGAGATGTTGCAATGTATTTATTATGTTATGTATTCAATGCATCCTTCATCTACAACAATTATAAATAACTTATTAATGTAGTGAAATTCAAGTGAGAATTAAACTCTAATCCCCTTATCGAAATCACATAGATTAAAGGATACATGGACCAGAGAATCCATGGACCAGAGGCAACGCGGTTAGAGGATGCATGGACCAGAGGCAACGCGGTTAGAGGATGCATTGACCAGAGGCAACACGGTTAGATGATGCATGGACTAGAGGCAACATGGTCAGACGATGCATGGACCAGAGGCAACATGGTCAGACGATGCATGGACCAGAGGCAATGTAGGCACGTTCTGTGGAAGTAATAAAGGAAAAATGTTTCGTTGAAGTATCAGAGGAAATGTATCTCATAGAAGTATTAGAGGAAACACGTTCTATGAAAGAATCAGAGGAAATGCATCCCATGGAAGAATAAGAGGAAACACTTTCAGAAGATGTTGAATAGTAATTAGAGTCAGAGGAAGAAATAAAAGAGAAAGAGTTAGAAGAACAAAAATAGAGAAAGAGCCAGATGAAAAAAAACATATATATACTTAAATATATTATATATAGAGAGAGAGAGAGAGAGAGAGAAGGGAAGCGATTCAGAGGAAGAAGAATAGAGATAAAAAGAGTTAGATGAAGTATAATAGAGAGAAAGAGAATTAGAGGCGAGACAAAGAAAACCACCAGACGTAGAAATACTTTGAATTTTAACGTTAGCCATTAGAGGCAAAATGAAGAAAACTACTAGAGGCATAAACACTTCGAATTTAACGATAAGAAATCAGAGCCATGAATAAATACAATTATTAGAGACAAAATACACTGGCAAGGATGGAAAACATCCAAGCACATGTATTAGTCTTCAGGGGTAGAATTCGCACCTTGCACTAAAAATCAAATCCTAGAATTCTGTGATTCCTAAATCACTAACACAACAACAAGCAAAAATTATACAAACCACATGCATGTCAATTTAAATCATTTAGGTGCATATTTAAACCACCTATATGCTTAAGATTTTCTTTCTCTCAAACATCTAAATTCTTTTAACCCTTAAAATCCCCAAAATAGTTTCTGACAAGAAATAAAGGATATCAATGAATAAATCCTCCATAACCCTAATGCTAAATATAAGTTAATGTAACATAACTCACACAAACGACACTAAAGAAGAAGATGATTTTGGTTTGAAATAACTCTAAGCTCCTCTTACAGACTATTTCCCTACTTCACTGATTTGAGTTGATTCGCAAGGATGAAGAGGTAGATTCTCACATGCAAGGTTACTGGGCAACTTTGGGGATTTTAGTGAACTTTTAGTATTTGCAGGATTTGGGAATGAATGAAAATGGAGGATTTGGAAAAGAAGGTGAACAGTAACTGGTATTGGTATTTTCATAATGTTTTTAGAGTGTGTTATTGGAAAATGAGAGATAATGAAGGTGAGAGATGGGTTACAACATGTGAAAGAAGGAGAAAGAGAGAAAGAAGTAAAGATGGCCAGCTCTATCTTTGCCACTTTAACTTGTTAATACTACTACTTCCTTATTCTACCTTACTCCTAATTTAATATTACTAAAAACACATAATTAACAATAAATAAAAGTCTATAAATTCTAATACTTAAATCTTATAAATATTTCTAAGGTATTTTTCTTGAATGAGATATAAGCTTACCAAAAATGTGCAAAGGTATATATTGACCAGATATGCCATTGTCTTCGCTTGGTAATCATCCACTTGATTTTAATCAAATATCTATGCATCAGTATTTTTTAGCATAATCATCATCTGCTCCACCTTAGTCTTGTGGTCCTCCTTTTATCAAATATATGAACCATATATTTTTTCTATTGGTGGTATCAAACTCCTGAATCTTGATTAGGATAGTTTAACATTTAATGCTATTTTATAGTTTAACAACAATCACAATGATAGAGGGCGTGAATTAGTAAGAATATATAGATTACTTTTCATTGTTATTTTATATTTTATTTGGATATTAATGGATGAATGTTTTGTTGTGGCTTTTTTTTGAAATTTATTGTTTTCTTACTAATCTTTTATATTAATGTTTTATTTAATAAATTAAATTTGCAAATTAATTTATAATAAAATAGTAAAATAATGAAAATTAGTCAAATTTATATAAGATTTCACACTTAGTGTTTCACATAGTTCATACATAGTAGACAAGTTGCAAAAGTTAGAATTTCAATTATCACAAGTCACACAATTCACACAAGTTTTTAGAACTTCACACAATTCAAATAAAATATATCCATTTTACAATTTTCATCTTTGACGAAAACTATCTTCTTGAAAAATGCATCAATTTTCTTATGTTTAAACATCGTGTCACTCCTAAAAAAATACACATATTAATTAAAACAATTCACAATTAAAAAATAGTATCACACTATATCATATATTAATGGTTAACATGTAAAAGTTTGCTAATAGTTAGTAGTTGAATTGCTAACTAGAGTTTTAGAGTTTGTCTGTTCAAAATTAGTTAGTTTATCCTTCGATATTAGGTAGTTTATCTATTATTGAGCTTGTTGTGTAATTTTATTAGTATAAATTTTAAGAGAGGAAGAACAAATTGAGCAGATATCTGATAGAAGAGAGGTACATAGATGGAGAAGGGAGATGCGAAATGCGATGTCAGTTTCTCAAAACCATAAAGGTGTGAGGATATTTTAATAATTTATCACTATTATTTTGATAATATTGTTATTATATATATGAAAAATACTTGATAAATATGTTCTATATATATTAAAAAACTAAAAATACAAGGGATGTTGTGACCCTTGCCTGCTCCCAAGAAGATTCGTCGCTGCATGTTAGTTGATTTTGATCAGCATAATCGATTTGGTTGTATGATCTTAGTTGAGAGAATGATTTTTGTAATACATTTCTAAAGTATTAGTGAATATATGTATGTATCAATGTTTTTAATTGACATGACAGAGTTGTTGGTTCAGTGGTTGTATGTCTCATGTTTAACTGAAAAAGTGTTGGAATTCAAACACAGTTCCTGTAGGAAAATGTGTCTTTGTTCAACCACTAGATTCTTACAACTATTCAATTAAATATGAACGTTATTTGTATACGCCTTTTCACAAACAAAATGGCATAAACTCTTTTTTCAAGAGTTGTATCTCTTCCACAAGTGACATTATTTTTCTATAAATTGTATCATTTTGAACATAATGAAATACGAAATTTAGCCACTACTATCCACTTTGTCTTATCCATTTTTATATTCTAAGTCATCATATTCTTCTCTAATGCATTAGTGAAGTGTAGGAAATATTCATTTTTAACATACTGTCGAAATATAGTCTTGGTGTGTTTGTGCAAATCATATCAAGGTTTTCCAAAGTACCTTGAAGGGGATTCGTTGTTCATCCTATTTGCATTTGATTGGTGGGGGCGAATCGAACTAAAAGGCTAGTGTAACAACACACTTTGGAATTTGCTACATATAATCTTTGTAAGACCCATAATTTTAAAGTACCATATGTATTTTTGGCAGTATATTTTGGATTTTGGCTCGGAGCTCTGGTAAGCACAAAGTATAATATTTTCGGAGTTTTATACATCAAAAAGATTTTCGATGCAATTAGAATTTCTCGTCAGATAAATAAATTGAAAAATTAATGCGGTGAAATACTATCTACGGTTTAATTTTATGGCGTCATCTCGAGTTGACAACGGTAATGTTTTCAATAATATCTAGATTTGAGAATATTTGTTAAGTTTATATTTATTATAAATTTTTATCATTGTTTCGTTGGAGGGAAAAGAAGGAAAACTCAGAAGAGGAAAAGGAAAAGAAATAGTACGTTATAAAGAGGAGGAAAAGGAAGAAAGAAAACAAAGGAAGAAAAGAAGGACGCGAAATTTCCATTTTCCATTCTCCTTCCTCAACCTCACGCGAGCAAACAAAAATCACCATCCTTCTCCATTTTGTTTTCGTGCTTCCTTCTCTACAAAGCTAGTGACTGCCGCAATTAGGTGTAGAGTTGTTAGATCAAGGTTTTTGCAACTCCACTCTTCCTCTTTGATTCGAAAACGAAGAAAAACGGTTTTGAGATCCAAACACAAACCCCTCCGTTTCTTCTAGATCCGAACCTCATTTCTCGAAGAGACAGGAGGGAAAGTTGCTCACACCACGCCTACGGTGCTCCTCTAGGGACCAAATTTGGACGCGCCGTTGCAGGAGCGAGATTTTACATTTACCGGCATCTTGCTCGCGGTACCGGAAACGCACGTTAGAGTTAACGCGAAAGGTAAGGGCTCCTTCGCAAACTCAAGTTTGCATTAGGACTTATCTGTGAGTTGTGTTGGAAGGAAATTTTATAGCTTCTTTAGTTCGATTTGGGCAAAAAAACGAAAAACTAATGCGTTATGGTAAAACCTTAGAGTTGTTTGTTATAATTGATAGAATGGTTCGTGTAAATGAACTTTGAAGTCATGTGTAATTTGGGTAAATGAAACTTGTGTGTTTGGAGTACGTAGATTGCATGTCGACATTTGTGTTCGTCTGTTTTTGACATGTCTTATTTGATATTGATGAGATTTTGATATGTGTATGTTGGTGGATTGTAATACATGAATTGATATGTTTTATGTGAAATTTGTTGGTTTGTGTTGTGTGAAACTTGAACCATTAAGTTAAATGAGTATTAAGAATGGGGAATCGTCTTAATTTGTCGTCGTTTACTTAATGTGCGTGTTGTGTGACAAATTCGTTAAAGTTAACTGGGGCGTAAGAATGGGAATCTCTTAATGTCTCGGTATACTTAATATTTTGTTTTAAGAAAACCGTTTAAGTAACTGGCGTTAAGAATGGGGAATCTCTTAATGTCTCGGTTTACTTATATTTTGTTTTGTGAAAACCTGTTTAAGTTAATGGCGTTAAGGAGGGGAATCTCTTTAATGTCTCGGTACTAATATTTTGTTTAAAGAAAAAGTCGTTTAGTTAATGGGCGCGTTAAGAATGGGAATCTCTATGTCTCGGTTACTTAATATTTGTTTTGAAACCGTTTAAGTTACTGACGTTAAGGAGGGAATCTCTTAATGGCTCGGTTACTTATATTTTAGTTTTTAAGAAAAACGTTTAAGTTACTGGGCGGTAGATGGGGAATTTCTTATGTTCTCGGTTACTTAATTTTGTTTTGAAACCGTGGTAAGTTAACTGGACGTTAAGGAGAGGGGAATCTCTAATGTCTCGGTACTAAATATTTTGTTTTAAAAAAAAATTCGTTTAAGTTACTGGCGTAGAATGGGAATTCTTAATGTCTCGGTCTACTAATATTTTGTTTCTGAAAACCGTTAAGGTTAAACTGGACGTAAGGAGAGTTACTTATATTTTGTTTGAAAAACCGTTTAGTTAACTGACGTAGGAGGGGGAATTTTAATGTCTCGGTTACATAATATTTTGTTTTGGAAAATCCGTTTAAGTTTACTGGGCGTTAAGATGGGGAATCTCTTAATGTTCTCGGTTCCTTATTTTGTTTGGAAATGTTTAGTTAACCTGGCCGGTTAAATGGGGATCTGCCTAATGTCTGGTTACTTTATTTTGTTTGGAAATGTTTAAGATATCTGGGCGTCGAGAATGGGGATCTTTTGTTCTCGGTTACTTATGTTCGTTTATTGAAATTTCGTTTAGTAAATGAGTATTAGAATGGGGAATCTCTTAATGCTTAATTTACTGAATGTTTTGTCTGAAAATACGTTAAGTTAATGAAGAATTAAGAATGGGGGGATCTCTTATGTCTCGCTTTTTATGTGTGTTTCGGTAAATCGTGCTGCCCCGGGATAGGTGGCACCTTGGTAAACAGTACGGGCCGTGATAGGCA
>PGTU02002661.1:0-25874 GCA_002896215.2 Cicer echinospermum
GAGTTGTCATATAAATATGTAATTATTACTTTATTTGACAACTCTATTTTATTATATGATACTATTATCTTCGTCATGTAGTGGTACGTTATAATGAAAATAATAGAAACATATAATAAAATAGAGTTATCTAATCAAGTAATAATTACATATTTATTTGGCAACTCTATTTTGTTATATATTGTTATTATCTTTGTTTTATAGTTTTAGTTCGTAACGAAGATGATAATAACATATAATAAAATAGAGTTGTCAAATAAATTTTTAATTATTTGTTTATTGGACAACTCAATTTTGTTCTATGTTATTATTATTATCATTTTATAGTTCTATAACATAACTAAGATAATAATAACATAAAATAAAATAGAGTTGTCAAACAAATAAGTTACAAAATAGAGTTGTCAAATAAAATAATAATAACATTTTTATTTGACAACTCAATTTTTTTATATGGTTTTATTAATTTCGTTTTGTAATTGTAACAAATAACGAAAAAAAATAATAACATATAACAAAATCGAGTTGTAAATTAAATAGAAAACGAAGATAATAATATATAACAAAATAATGTTGTTAAATAAATATCTAAGTATTACATTATTTGACAACTCTGTTTTATTTAATATTATTATTATCTTCGTTTTAAGGTATTATTTCATAAGAAAGATAATAATAACATATAATAAAATAGAGTTGTTAAATAAAATAATAATTACTTATTTATTTTACAACTCAATTTTGTTATACATTGTTATTATCTTCAAATTATGAAGTAAAACTATAAAACAAAGATAATAATGACATATAATAAAATATAACAACTCTATTTTATTATATGTTAGTATTGTCTTCATTATGAAGTACAACTATATAACGAAAATAAAAATAACATATAATAAAATAGAGTGGTCAAATAAAGTAAGAAGTACAATTTATTTGATAAACACAATTTTATTTATATGTTTATTATTATCTTCGTTATGAATAAACAATAAAATGAAATAATAATAACATAAATAAATAGTGTTTAAAATAAAGTAATAATTACTTATTTATTAGACAACTCTATTTTATTAAGTATTACTATTATCTTCGTTTTGTAGTTGTACTCAATAACGAAGATAAAAATAATATATAATAAAATAGAGTTGTCCAATAAATTAATTATTTCATATTTATTTGACAACTCAATTTTGTTATATTTTATTATTATCTTTATTATTAAGTATAACTAGAAAACGAAGATAATAATAACATATAATAAAATAGAGTTGTCAAATAAATTAATTTTGACATATTTATTTGACAACTCAATTTTGTTATATGTTATTATTATCTTTGTTATTAATTACAATTACAAAACGAAGATAATAATAACATTTAATAAAGAAGATTAGAATAACATATAATAAAATATTATTTTCTAATAAATTAATAATTACATCTTTATTTGACAACTATAATTCAATATATGTTATTATTATGTTCGTTTTGTACTAATATTTTGCAATGATTATAACCCTATATACTATAACCCGAACCTCAAACCCAAAACCTTAAACCTTAAATCCAAACCCTTAAACCCTAAACCCTAAACACTAAACCCGAAATCTTGAACCTTAAACTCTAAACCTTAATCCCTAAACGTGATTTCTTAAACCCTAAACACCCTAACACACTAAACCCTAATAAAATAAATATGTAATTATTACTTTATTTGATATCTCATTTTTTTTTATATGTTATTATTATCTATTTGTTATAAAGTAAAACTATAAAACGAAGATAATAATAATATAAATTAAATTAGAGTTGTCAAATAAAGTAATAATTACATATTTATTTGACAACTCTATTTTATTATATGTTACGGATTTTAGTCCATTTTTGTCGGGTGGTACGAAAATCGCCCAAAAAGTCCAGATGAAAATCAGGAGCGGGAGAGACTTTTAACATGCTTCTCCTAAATTTATAATTGTGTTTCGGGTTAGATTTCAAACACTAGCCATCGTCATGTAGAGAAATACAAATTTTAGTCCATTTTTGTCAGGGGGTACGAAAATCGCCCGAAAATTCCAGATGAAATCGACGACCAGAAGATCCTTATAGAATTCTTCTCCTACATTTAAGACTTTGGTCCATTTCGGGTTCTGCAGCAGATCTCAAACTCTAGCCATCGTCTAGTCTAAAAATACTGATTTTGGTCCTTTTTTGTCGAGGGGTACGAAAATCGCCCGAAAAGTCCAGATTAAGTCGAAGATCGAGAGTCCCTTATATAATGTTGGTCCATTTTAGTCGGGTGGTACATAATCGTCCAAAAAATCCAAATTAAATCGAGGACCTGGAGACCCTTATACCACTCTTCTCCAATATTTATAATATTATTTCGGGTTCCGCGCCAGATTTCAAACACTAACCATTGTTTTGTTTGAAGATATGAATATCGGCCCTTTTAGTTGGGTGGTACAAAAATCGCTGGAAAAGTCCAGATGAAATCGAGGACCAAGAGACCTTTATAGCATTCTTCTCCAAAATTTATAACTATTTTTCGGGCTCCGTCCCAGATTTTAAACACTAGCCATCGTCTGGTCCGAAAATACGAATTTCGGTTCATTTTTGTTGGGTGGTACGAAAATTGCCCAAAAAGTCCAAATGAAATCGTGGACCAGGACACCCTTACTACATTCTTCTTCTAAATTGATAACTTTGTTTCAAGTTACGCGTCAGATTTCAAACACTAGCCATAGTCTTGTTCGAAAATACGAATTTAAGTCCATTTTAGTAAGGTGGTAGGAAAATCGCCCGAAAAATCTAGATGAAATCGAGGATCGGGAGACCCTTATAGCATTTTTCTCCAAAATTTATAACTGTGCTTCGGGATCCATGTCAGATTTCAAACACTAGCCATAGTCTTTTTAGGAAATATGGATTTCGATCCATTTTAGTTGGATGGTATAAAAATTCCCGAAAAGTCCAGATGAAATCGAGGATCAGGAGAACCTCATAGCATTCTTCTCCTAAATATATATAATGAGGTTATTCGGTCCATATCAGTTCAAAACTAGCCATCGTCTTAGTCAAAAATACAAATTTGGTTTAATTTTTGTGAGGGGGTACGAACTTCGCCCTGAGAAAGTCCAGATGAAAATCGAGGGACACGGAGAGTCCCTTATAGTATTCTTCTTCTAAATTATAATTATGTTTTCGGTGTCTTCTGCATCAGATTTCAATACATAAGGCCATCTTCTTGTTTGAAAATACGGATTTCGGTCATTTTTTGTCGGGTAATATGAAAATCAACCGAGAAGTCTAGAGAAAATTCGAGGACCGAAGAGACCCTGGTATACGCATTCTTCTCCTAATATATAACATGGTTTCGGGGTTCCGCAACAAATTGTCAAAACACTCGCCATCGTTTAGTCCAAAAATAAAGATTTTTGGTGCCATTTTTGTCGACGGGTTACGAAACCTCACCCAAAAAGTCTAAGATGAAAATCGAGGACCAAGAGTCCCTTATAGCATTCTCTTCTAAATTTATAATGTGTTTCGGTTTTGCATCAATTTCAAACACATAGCTATCATGTTGTTCGAAAAGAAGGATTTTGGTCCATTTTTAGTCGGCGGTGGTACGAAAATCGCCCAAAAAAGTCCAGATGAAATCGAGGACCCGGGAGAACCTTATAGCATTCTTCTCAAAAATTTATTAAACTGATTCGGGTTCAAACACTAGCCATCGTCTGGTCCGAAAATACAAGTTTCGGTCATTTTTGTGAGGTGGGTAGGGATGTTCGCGCAAAAAGTCCAGATGAAACCGAGGACTAGAAGAGTCATATAGCATGTCGTCTCTTAAATTTATAAATGTATATCGGTTCCGTCTTAGATTCAAACACTAGCCATAGTCTTGTTTGGAAATTACGGATTTCTGTCCATTTTAGTCGGTGGTACGGAAAATCGCCCGAATCATTTCAGATGAAATCTAGGACCGGGAGACCTTTATATCATTCTTCTCTAAAAATTTATAACTGGGTTTCGGGTTGCGCATTAGCTTTCCGAACACTAGCCATAGACTTTTTTCGAAATACGGATTTGGTCCATTTTAGTTGAATCGTATGAAATTCCCGAAAAATCAAGATGAAATCGAGGACTGGAGACCCTTATAAACACATTCTTCTCCAAAAATTTATAACAGTGTTTCGAGTTTCGCGCTAGATTTTCAAATACTACGCCAAGTCTGGTCCGAAAAAATAGATTTGAGGTCATTTTTGTCGAGGGGTACGAACATTGCCCGAAAAGTCTAGATGAAATCGAGGGACAAGAGACACTTATAGCATTCTTCTCCAAAATATATAACCATTTTGTTTCGCGCCAGATTTCAACACTAGCGCATCGATCTGGTCCGAAAATACGAATTTTGGTCCATTTTTGTCTGTGGTACGAAAATTTCCCGAAAAGACCCTGATGAAATCAAGGACCAGGAGACCTTATAGCATTCTTCTTCTAAATTTATAACTGAGTTTCGGGTTCTGCCTCAGATTTCAAACACTAGCAATTGTCTTGTTCGAAAATAAGGATTTTTTGTCTGGTGTACAAAAATCACCGGAGAAGCCCTAGATAAAATCGACCAAGACCGCGAGACCCTTATAGCATTCTTCTCCTAAGTTTATAACTGAGTTTTGGGTACCACATCAAATTTCAAACACTAGCAATCATCTTGTTCGAAAATACGGATTTCGGTCCATTTTTTTGTCGGTGGTACGTAAAATCACCTGAAAAGTCCAGATGAAATCGACGACCGGGAGACCTGATAGCATTCTTCTCCAAAATTAATTACTGGTTTTTAGGTTCCGCGCAGATTTCAAACACTTGCCATCGTCTGTTCCTAAAATATAGATTTAGTCCTTTTTTGTCGAGGGGTTAAGCCTTATCGGCTGAAAGTCTAGATGAAATCCGAGGATCGAGAAGAATACCTTATTGATTGCCTTTCTCCGTAAATTATAGTAACTGTGTTCCGAGTTCTTGTGGTCGGATTTCAAAACAACTAGCCATTGTTTTGTTCACAAATACGAATTTCAGTCCATTTTAATCGGGTTGTACGAAAATCCCCCGAAAATACCAGATGAAATTGAGGACCGGGAGACCCTTATAGCATTCTTCTTCTAAATATATAACAGTGTTTCAGATTCTGGGTCACATTTCAAACACTAGCCATCGTCTGGTTCGAAAATATAGATTTTGGTCCATTTTTGTCAGGGGTACGAAAATCGCCAGAAAAGTCCCGATGAAATCGACAAACGTAAATCGCATCAAATGTCCAGATGAGATCGAGGACCGGGAAACCCTTATAGCATTCTTCTCCTAAATTTATAACAGTTTTTTAGGTTCCACATCAAATTTCAAATTTCAAACACTAGCCATTTTCTGGTCCGAAAATATAGATTTTGGTCAATTTTTGTCGAGGGGTAAGAAACTCGCCTGGAAAGTCCAGATGAAATCGAGGATCGAGAGACCCTTATGGCATCCTTCTTCTAAATTTATAAATGTGTTTGGGTTTCGCTTCAGATTTCAAACACTAGCCATCGTCTTGTTTGGAAATACGGATTTCGGTCCAATTTAGTCGGATGGCACGAAACTTTCCGGAAATGTCTAGATGAATTCGAGGACCAGAAGACTCTTATAGCATTTTTCCCTAAATTTACAACTGTGTTTCGGGTTCCGCGTCATATTTGAAACACAAGCCATCGTCTTGTTTGAAAATACATATTTGGGTCCATTTTTGTCGAGGGGTACGATACTCTTATAACATTCTTCTAAATTTATAACAGTCTTCTTATAACATTCTTCTTCTAAATTTATAATTATGTTTCAGTTTCCACTTCAGATTTAAAACACTAGCCATTATCTTGTTCGAAAATACGAATTTTGATCTATTTTAATCGAGTGTTACAAAAATCGCGCGAAATGTCCATATGAAATCGATGACCAGGAGACTCTTATAGCATTCTTCTCCTATGTTTATAACTATTTTTTGGGTTCCACGTTAGATTTCAAACTCTATCCATCTTCTTGTTCAAAAATAGGGATTTCGGTCCTTTTTGTCGGGTGGTACGAATATCGCCCGAGTAGTCTAGATGAAATCGAGGACCAGGAGACCCTTATAAAATTCTTCTCCTAAATATATAACAGTGTTCGAGTTCTGCATCAGATTTCAAACACTAGCCATCGTGTGGTCCGAACCCAAAAAGTCCAGATGAAATCGAGGATCGAGAGACCCTTATAGCATTCTTCTTCTAAATTTATAATTGTGTTCGAGTTCCGCGTCAGATTTCAAACACTATTCATCATCTTGTTCCAAAATACGTATATCGGTCCATTTTAGTTGGGGGGCATGTGTAACACCCCAAAAGATTTTATGCGATTTTACGTGTATATACGTGTACTCAATTAATGTAATATTTTTGTGTATGTTTGATTGATATTAAGTATGCACGTAGTTATATCTTGAGATAGAATTGATATTGTGTTTGATTTCTTTTATTATTATATACTTTTTTATGACATTGTGATTTTATATATATTTATTATGATTTAGTAATTAATATAAAGTGTTGGTGTAATATTTATTTATTTTATAATTTTGACTATTTTCTAATATGATGATATTATTATAATGTGAGTATTTTGAGAAATAATTATAATTGTAGATATTATTTTGAATGTGAGTTTTAATTATTAGTAATATGTTTTTTTTATAATGATTATTTTAATTACTCTAATTTAGCATATATTAATTATGAAATATTAGTAATGTTTTGAAAATTTAATGATGTTTGGAAGAGTATTAAAAAAATGAGATTAAGTAACAATTAATTTTGTTTTAGAAAAATAAAAATAATAATAGCAAAACATATATTAAATAAGGGACAAATGGGCTTGACTCATTTATGTTAACCCTAATTATGTTAATAAAATAAAAATAAGAAAAGTAAGAAAAGAGCTGTAGTAGCCGTAGAACCAAAGAGAAACACAACAACAACTTATAGTTTTACAGTGATGAACTATTTAAAAATGTGTTTTTGATAATTAAAATATGAATAAATTTTTAGAAATCTTATAGATTTTAAAAATATTCGTGATTTATTTTATTTGTATTGTATTTAGAATTGTGATTTATCGTTGTTTTTATTTAGACTTGAATTATTGAAAAATAATTTAAAGAAAAATTTGGAATTCTCAATTAATTATTTTTGGGTGCTAAATGGTTAGTAATATTTTTTTAATAATAATTTAAGTCTAGAAATTAATTTTTAGAATGATGTGTAACCTTGAAAGTGGTTTTTGCACTACTGATTCAATTTGGTTTGGTAATGTACTATATCTTCTAGTAAATAATTATTTATCTTATCTTCTACTTGGAAAATCTATATATGCTTCCATTTGTTGTAACTTTTAAGTGATGGTTAACTCAAAAGAAAATTTAATCGTGATCAATTTGGAGCAATTAGACCTCTATGAGAATATGTTTCATTTTTTGAATCATCGTTTGAGTTATGAGATGAACGTAAAATCTTGGTGCTAATTTTTGGATTAGTTATTTGAATGTGTATATGATTATGTAAATATTAAATTGTTTGTGTTTCAAGTGTTCTAATTGTTGGGAATTGGTGTATAGAGTTAGAGTAGTCAAGAGCATCTAAAAGTGAAATAGTTCTATATTTCTTCAATCGGATTATTGATTATATATTGATACTAGTGTCATTTCCTTGTTGTTGTAACTAGTTGTAAATTACCAATAAATTATTGTCAATGTGTAATTAAGTGAATTTTTAACTTGAAGTAAGGAGTAGGAGTTGTGGCGCCGCCTTCGCACTCCTAAACCACGTTAAAGATACTTTTAATTATCCATGTTTGAATTCGAATAACTCATTATTTTGTTAGAAGTACCTTTTAATTTTATTTTTAAATAGTTAAAAAAAATATGTCATTGCTTATATCAATTGAATGAATTTAATTATTAAATATATGTTATTGGGAAACAGTATCTCTATATTAGTTTTTTTGCTTTCTCCTTGATTATATACAAATTATGTTTTTATAGGGTAATTGATTGTAAACCTATTATAGTATTATTAAGTTGTTAGATGTTTTTAATATTTTAAAAATTGCTCTATTTGTCAGATCTAAGTTAAATTTGTTGGATGTTTGGTGATTGGATTTAGACTCTATTTTAAGGAGTAAAACTAGTAATATTTGGTTTGTAGTTGAAATTGACAACGTACTTGAAATGTCTTTCATTTAACCAAACTAAATGAACTACATTATTATTGACAAAATCTATATGTTATGTTTTATATGTAAGTTGCAGTGAGTAACTCTATCGTACTTTATTTCATAATTGAATGATAAATGTGATAGACATTTTATTTGATAATTGAATGATAAATGTTATGTGTGTAATTGATTTATTTTGTCATGTTAGTCTATCATGCAATGTTAGTTGATTTTTTACATGTTGTGCTTAATTGAAGATTGAATGTCTTAAATATAATTATAGACTAAGTTTGAATCTTGAGGCGGTAAGTTGAATATTAGTTCACTCACCGAATATTTCGAGGACGAAATTCTTTAACAAGGGGAGAATTGTAACACCCCAAATTTTATAATAAACTATTTTATTAATTAAATAGGAATTTAGATAATTAATTTGGTGTTAAAATTATTTTATAATATATGTTGATTAGTTTTATGATTAATTTTCCTTATAGGCATGATTTCTATGATGTGCTAGTTTTATAAATATTAGATTACATGAGCGATATAAATAATAAATATTATATTTTACTCTTTGATCTATTTTTTTTGAAAAATAATAGTAGTTTAGTGTAATATATAGTTTAAAGAAAACGATTTTGTGCAATTTTACGTGTATATACGTGTACCCAATTAATGTAATATTTTTGTGTGCGTTTGACTGATATTAAGTATGCACGTAGTTATATTTCAATTATTTATAACTACTTTCTATTTTTAGTTATTTTTTTTATAAATAATATCTTGAGATAGAATTGATCTTGTGTTTGATTTCTTTTATTTTTATATGCTTTTTATGACATTGTGATTTTATATATATTTATTATGATTTAGTAATTAATATAAAATATTGATGTTATATTTATTTATTTTATGATTTTGACTATTTTCTAATATCATGATGTGAGTATTTTGAAAAATAAGTATAATTGTAGAGATTATTTTGATTATTAGTAATATGAGGAAGATAGTTTTAATTATTAGTAATATGTTTTTTTATATTGATTATTTTAATTACTCTAATTTAACATATATTAATTATGAAATATGAGTAATGTTTTAAAAAATTTAATGATGTTTGATAGAGTATTAACAAAAAATGAGTTTAAGTAACAATTAATTTTGTTTTAGCAAAATAAAAATAATAATAGTAAAATATAAATTAAATAAGGGACAAATGGACTTGACCCATTTATGTTAACCCTAATTATGTTAATAAAATAAAAGAAAAGAACAAGGAAGGAAGCTTACGGCCATCACTAGTAAAACCAAGGGAAACCAACAACAAGCCTATCGTTTGGCACCGGTGATCATAACTGTTCCAGAAAAGTTTCTCTGTTTTCACCCAAATTTCAGTATGTTGTTCCATTCAATTAGTTAGTCAATTAAACACAATTTTTCAGATTTTTAACCATCCAAATTTCTCTCTAAATTCCCCGACTTCTCCGCTTGTTAAATTACTTAGTTTGAACCGTTCTCCTTCACCGTAAGTCCGATTTGAGTGAAACCAACGCCAAAACGACCGTGTGAAAAATTGCTATTTTATCCAATGATTTTATTTTCTGATTTATGGTAAGTTTCATTGACCGAATTTTGAATTTAGTTTTTAGAGTATCTTCTCATAAACTATTTTTAACGTTTACCCATAAACTGTCGAGTTAGAACGATTGATGGACAAAGAGTCAATGAACAAAGGTTGTTTGCCCGTAGAATCGTATTCGTGTGTGAAAGCGTCAAAATAAGGTAAGGGGTGAGAGAGCGTTTGAATTCATGAGTATAATATATTGTGAGATGAACGGAAAAATCGTATTTCCCAACGATTCATCCGGGGCTCGCTACATACGGCAATAGCCCTTTGAGTGATAAATTAATTAATCTAGAAATAAGAAAATTGTGAGATTAAAATGTGAAATAGAAATATTTATAAAGTGTTGATTGATTTAATTTCGTTAAATGTGTGATATTTTATATTATTGTGATATTTAACATTATTGTGATATTTGATATTATTGTGATATTTAAAATTATTGTGATATTTGATGTTATTGTGATATTTGATATCATTGTGATATTTGATTTCAAATGAATTTAGTGCATATGTTTGATTAAATGAGTTTATGTGAATGTAGTGTATAATGTAAGTTAATTTGATGATGATGTGTGATTTATAATATAAATCTGTGATAAGTTTATGTGATGATAATGATGATGTTTTATTGATGATATTGATTTTATAAAATTGTGATGAGTTTTATGTGATGAGATATGATTAATGATAGTGATATTGTGATGAGAATATTGAATTAACCCCATAGTTGATGAAATAATATTGATTTCGATTTGTGTTTGAGATGAAGGTTTTAATGGAGTATCATATACCAACGAGGGTAGAAAATAAATATTGTGAATTTGTGAAGTGGAGATTATTTTGTCATCATATAGGTAGGGCTTGACAAGCCTAGTGATTCCGGGGAAGTACAACTGAATAAGCCTGATCGTGGCGGTCTGCTGTCGAGCCTTAAGGCAAGATTGTTAGACCTTGGAGGTATTCGGGTGGGGAATTCCTAGGTGACTAGGAGGTCGCACTCCAAATGTCGGGAGCTACCACGCAACACACGTTTATCTCGACTGTCGCGTATATGTGTCTCGGGTTGAGTTGAGGGAATCTATGAGGACAGGGCCAATTTGAATTGTCTGTCCACCAGGATGGTGGCATAGTATCAAGCCTCCTAACCAAGTACTTCAGAGTAGCATGGTACATTAGAAGTAGAGTCTAAGCTCATGCGACATTGCATTTACTTGTGATGTTTGTGGTGATGGATGTGTTCTCAAAAGTAAAATAATTACTCTTAGATGATTGATGCATCTTTATAATGAGATGATTATCTTACTTGAGTGAATTTGATGTCATAATATGATACTATTACTGAAATATTTTTGATATAATCGTAATGTGATTATGATACAGTCTATAGATTGTTGTGTGTTTTCTTACTTATATTATACTTTTAACAGATTGAAACTCACCTCCTCTTGTTTGTGTTTGACTGGCTTGGCCCACGTGTGGCGAAATCACAGTTGTTACATGGTTAATAAGTCTTGAAAGTTCAAGGTTTGGGAGGAACCCCGTCTGATAGGTACATTGGGAATAAGGGGTGTAATTTGTATTTAACTATTTATTTGAAACGACTTGTATGAAAACCATATAAGTACTAGTAGGTTTTTAAAATTAAATCAAGTAATTATACTTAATTCAAGCTTATTGAGATTGCACTATGGAGTAAAGAAGTTAAAGTGTTCCTTTTGATTTTTGAGAAACGTGATATCCTAAATTAAAAATTAAAATTTTTATTTTCTTGGAAACATATTTTTATTTGAGACTTGAGTTAATTGTTAAGATTTGAGTTAATTTTAATTGTTGACAAGATTATGTTAGTTACTTATTGCTTATTGCTTGCCTACCTAACAATGATTTTTGCACTCTTGTTTTATATGAATAGTTGGAAATAATAATTTTGATTGACCAGTTGTATATTTCACCCTTAATCAATTTAAAATATTTAGATTTGATATGTTTTTGTTTAAAGTGTTTATCTAATAACTAATTGATTGAAACATTGATTTCCGTATGAATTATATGTTTAAACATTAAGTATTGACTTTTACTAGGTACAAATTATTATTATTTTGTTGAAACTCAATTTAGAAAAAAAAGATGTTTCGTTCTAAACTTTGAGTTAGATAGGAAATATGTCTCTTATGTTTAAAGTTTTAATTTTGACAAAAAAATTCTTATTTTTAATTTATGTTGGCTTGTGTTAAGAAAAAAATCGATTTTAAATGATGAATGTTAACTTTAAATCACTTGAAAGTGTTGATGGTTGTATCTAGATGAGTTGAGTTTTGATATTGGTTTTGAAAACAATTTTCAATGTTCGTCATGATTTAGATAGTATGAAATTCATATTACTAGCAATAGTAATTATTGAATATTAGAGGTTGTTAGAACTTAGAATTTTTAAAAAATGACATTTTGAAGGAGTTAAAGTTTACCTATTTTTTATGATGAAAATAACTTTTGTTTGAGTTACTCTTGATTACTTTAAAGAAATTAAATTGAGTTGAATTTTTGTTGATTTATAAAATACCAATAATTATATGCTAGTGATTATATTTAATGTTTAAAACAGCTTAAAATTTACAGCATTTTACTATTCTTGTTTTAGAATATTGAAAAGAAGTTGTTGTTATTTGTTTAGGGGGCTGGTGTAAATATTGAATCGTGAGGGTATTGGGATATTTATTTGAAATGATTGTTTTTTTAATGTTGATATTATGAACTCAATGAGAGTTTGACCGATGTTAGAGTTTTAAGAGTTTAAGAAACTCTCCAGTGATTTACAAATATACTAATGATAAAATGTAATTAATTGATCTTATTTACAAGTAGAATTTATTATTATTATGAATTAACCTACAAAATGGTATGCATTAGAATGGTATGTGTAAGAGTGAATCATGTAGATGATATGTATAGATACTCATGTAGATTGGTATCGTATAGAAAACTAATATTTATTTATCAATTGTTTTTAATTATAAAATTTACAATTTTTATTTGAGAACTCAATTTTTAAGATTAGAAACAGAACTCCAAAATCTTTAAAATTGATGTGTGTTAATATTTGGACCAATTTTGTGGATAGAATTTTTTTATTTATTAGACAACTCTATTTATAAGTATTACTATGATCTTCGTTTTGTAGTTGTACTCAATAACGAAGATATAAAATAATTAATATAAAAAAGAGTTGTAATAAATTAATTATTCATATTTATTTGACAACTCAATTGTATATATTTTATTATGGACTTTATGTGATAAGTATAACTATAAAACAAGATAATAATAAATATAATAAAATAGAGTTTGTCAATATGTAATGTTATTTATTTGACAACTCTATTTTATTTAATATTGATTATTAATTTTATTTTAATTGTACTTCAATAACGAAGATAGTAAAACATTATAATTAAATAGATTGTCAAATAAATAAATTATTACATATTGTAATTTGACAATTTCAATTTTGTTATATGTTATTATTATCTGTTATTAAGTACAAACTACAAAACGAAGATAATAATAACATTAAATAAAATAGTGTTGTCAAGTTACTTTATTTGAAAACCTATATTTTATTAAAATGTTATTATTACATTCGTTTTATAATGTACTTTAACAACAAAAATGTAATAACATATAACACAGATAACTAATTAAATAAAAATGGAATATATTTATTACGTTATTAAAAAACTCTATTTATTATATGTTATTATTATCTTTATAAGATAGTTGTACTACATGATAAAAGATAATAATAACATATAATAAAATAAAATTGTCAAAATAAAATAGTTAATTACATATTTATTTGATAAACTCAATTTTATATATATTAACTTCTTTATGTAGTAAAACAATAAAACGAAGATAATAAATAAACATATAATAAAATAGTGTTTGTCAAATAAAGTAATAATTACTTATTATTAGACAAACTTTTATTAAATATTATATTGATCTTCTTTGTAGTGGTACTAATAAACGAATATAATTAAAACATATAACAAAATAGATTTGTCAAATAATTAATTATTTCTTATTATTGACAACAAAATTTTGTTATATATTAATTATTATCTTTATTATTATTAGTAAAGTACAAAACAAAGATAATAATAACATATAATAAAATAGAGTTGTCAAATGAATTAATTTTGACATATTTATTTGACAACTCAATTTTGTTATATGTTATTATTATCTTTGTTATTATGTACAACTACAAAACGAAGATAATAATATTATTTAACAAATAAGATTAGAATAACATATAATAAAATATTATTTTCAAATAAAGTAATAATTACATCTTTATTTGACAACTTTAATTCAATATATGTTATTATTATGTTCGTTTTGTACTAATATTTTGCAATGATTATAACCCTATATACTATAACCCGAACCTCAAACCCAAAACCTTAAACCTTAAATCCAAACCCTTAAACCCTAAACACTAAACCCGAAATCTTGAACCTTAAACTCTAAACCTTAATCCCTAAACGTGATTTCTTAAACCCTAAACACCCTAACACACTAAACCCTAATAAAATAAATATGTAATTATTACTTTATTATGTCTCTGTTTTATATTATTATTATCTAGTGTTTTATAAGTTAGATAACTATAAAACGAAGATAATAATAATATAAATTAAATTAGAGTTGTCAAATAAGGTAATAATTACATATTTATTTGACAACTCTATT
Source organism: Cicer echinospermum (assembly GCA_002896215.2). Lineage (NCBI taxonomy): Eukaryota > Viridiplantae > Streptophyta > Magnoliopsida > Fabales > Fabaceae > Cicer > Cicer echinospermum. Next base: position 14,654 of record PGTU02002661.1, read on the forward strand.
TTATTATATGTTACGGATTTAAGTCCATTTTTGTCAGGTGGTACGAAAATCACCCAAAAAGTCCAGATGAAATAAGTAGCGGGAGAGACTTTTAGCATGCTTCTCCTAAATTTATAATTGTGTTTCAGGTTAGATTTCAAACACTAGCCATCGTCATGTAGAGAAATACAAAATTTAGTCCATTTTTGTCAGGGGGTACGAAAATCGCCCGAAAAGTCCAGATGAAATCGACGACTAGAAGACCCTTATAGAATTCTTCTCCTACATTTAAGACTGTGATTCGGGTTCCGTCTAAGATTTAAAACACAAGCCATCGTCTAGTCCGAAAATACTGTTTTCGGTCCATTTTTGTTGTTTGGTATGATTTTCAAACCCAGCAATCAGATTTAAAACCCTAGCCATCATCTTGTACAAAAAAAGAATTTGGTTCCATTTTTGTCGGGTGGTACGATTTCGCCCGAAAAGTCTAGATGATATCGAGTAGTGTGAGACCCTTATAGCATTCTCTCCTAAATTTAAAAATTGTGTTTCGGGTTCCGAGTTTCGGATTAAGATTTCAAACACAAGCCATCATCTGGTTCATAAATATGGATTCCAAAATAAATAATAACATATAACAAAATTGAGTTGTAAAAATAAATATGTTAATTATGACTTTATTTTGACAATTTACAACTCAATTTTTTATATGTTATTATTATTTTCGTATTTAGTACAACTACAAAACTAAGATAATATAACGAATAATAAAACAGAGTTCTCAAATAAAAATGTAATTATTAATTTATTTGATAATTCTATTTATTATATGTTATTATTATCTTTATTTTAAAGTTTGACTAATAATGAAGATAGTAATATCATTTAATAAAATAGAGTGTCAAATAAATATGTAACTATTACTTAATTTGACACTCATTTATATATGTTATTATAACTTTGTTATGATAAAACTAAAAACTAAGATAATAATAACTTATAGAATTCCATAAATTTAAAATGTGTTTCGGGTTCCGCGTCAGATTTCAAACACTAGCCATCGTTTGTTCGAAATACGATTTCGATCCATTTTAGTTGGTGGTACGAAAATGCCCGAAAAAATCCATATAAATCGAGGACCGGGACCCCATTAAAGCATTTCTCCAAAATTATAACTGTGCTTCGGTTCTACGCCAGATTTCAAACCATTAGCCATCGTCTGGTCCGAAAATACGATTTCGGTCTATTTTTGTCGGTGGTACAAAAATCCCCGAAAAAACCAGATAAATCGAGACAGAAACCCATAGCATTATTCCCAAATTTTATAATTATGTTTCGGGTTCCGCGTCAGAATTCAAACACTAGCCATCCGGTCATTTTGTGCGGTATACAAAATATGCCTGAAAAGTCTCAGATGAAATTGAGGACCAAGAACCCTTATAGATTCTTCTCTCTAAATTTATAAATGCTTTCGCATTATGCGTCTGATTTCAAACACTAACCATCGTGGTTCGAAACTAAGACTTGGTCCATTTTTGTGTGTGGTACGAAAATGTCCAAAAAATCTAGAGAAATCGAGTACCGAGGAGACCCTTATAACATTCTCTCCAAAATTTAAATATAATTCGGGTTCTGCGGCAGATCACAAACTCTAGCCATCGTCTAGTCTGAAAATACTGATTTGGTCCTCTTTGTCGAGGGTACGAAAATCGCCCGAAAAGTCCAGATGTAATCGATAGACCAAGATCCCTTATATCATGTTGGTCCATTTTAGTCGGGTGGTACATAATCGTTCAAAAATCCAAATGAAATCGAAAACCTGGAGACCCTTTACCATTCTTCCCAATTTTATAATATGTTTCGGTTCCGCGCCAGATTAAACACTATCCATTTTTGTTTGAGATATGAATATCGACCCTTTTAGTTCGGTGGTACAAAAATCGCCGGAAAAGTCCAGATGAAATCGAGGACCAAGATACCTTTATAGCATTCTTCTCCAAAATTAATAACTATTTTTCGGGCTCCGGCCCAGATTTTAAACACTAGCCATCGTTTGGTCTGAAAATACGAATTTCAGTTCATTTTTGTGGGGTGGTACGAAAATTGCCCAAAAAGTCCAAATGAAATCGTGGACCAGGACACCCTTACTACATTCTTCTTCAAACACTAGCCATAGTCTTGTTCGAAAATACGAATTTAGGTCCATTTTAGTAAGGTGGTAGGAAAATCGCCCGACAAGTCTAGATGAAATCGAGGACCGGGAGACCCTTATAGCATTTTTCTCCAAAATTTATAACTGTGTTTCGGGTTCCATGTCAGATTTCAAACACTAGCCATAGTCTTTTTAGGAAATATGGATTGATCCATTTTAGTTGGATGGTATGATAAAACCGCCCGAAAAGTCAGATGAAATCGAGTATCAGAGACCCTTGTCGCATCTCTCCAAAATTATAACTGTGTTTCGGGTTCCGCATCAATTTCAACACTATCCATCGTCTTTTTCGAAAGTCGGATTCGTCCATTTTTGTCCATGGGTATGAAAATCTCCCGAAAAGCCAATGAAATTCGGGACCACAGACCCTTATAGCATGCTTCCCCAATATATATAACACTGTTTCAGGTCCACGTCAATTTCAAACACTAGCCATCATCTTGTTCGAATAATTATGGATTTCGACTATTTTAGTCGGCTGGTACAAAAATCACCCGAAAAGTCCAGATGATATCGAGAACCGAAGACCTTCATAGCATTCTTCTCCTAAAATATATAACAAATATTCGGGTCCACATCAGATTTCAAAAACTAGCCATCGTCTATCCAAAATATACAAATTTAGTCTATTTTTGTTGAGGGTACGAACTTGCCCGAAAGTCCAGATGAAATCGAGGACCGAGAGTCCCTTATAGTATTCTCTTCTAAATTTATAATGTGTTTCGGTTTCCACATCTGATTTTCAAAACAATAGCCATTCATCTTGTTAAAATATCGAATTTAGTCCATTTTTGTCGGGTAATACGAAAAATCACGAGAAGTCCAGAGAAAATCGAGGACTAAGAACCCTTATAGCATTCTTCTCCAAATATTAACATGGTCGGGTTCCGCTCAAATTTCAAACACAAGCCATCATTTAGTCCAAAAATAAAAGATTTTGGTCCATTTTTTGTCGACGAGACGAAGCTCACCCAAAAAGTCCAGATGAAATCGAGGACCAGAGTCCCTTATAGCATTCTTTTTCTAATATATAAATGTGTTTCGGTTTTTGCATCAATTTTCAAACATAGCTATCATGTTGTTCAAAGAAGGATTTGGTCCATTTTAGTCGGGTGGTACAAAATCGCACCGAAAAGTCCAGATGAAATCGAGGACCCGGAGAACCTTATAGCATTCTTCCCAAAATTTTTAACTTGATTCGTTCAAACACTAACCATCGGTTGGTCCGGAAAATACAAGTTCGGTCCATTTTTGTGAGTGGTACGGATGTCGCGCAAAAAGTCCAGATGAAATCAAACCAGAAGAGTCATATAGCATTCGTCTCTAAATTATAAATGTATATCGGTTCCGCATTAGATTCAAACACTAGCCATGAGTCTTGTTGGAAATAACGGATTCGGTCCATTTTATCAGTGGTACGAAAAATCGCCCGAAACGTTCAGATGAAATCTAGGACCGGAGACCTTTATACATTCTTCTCTAAATTTATAACTGGGTTTCGGGGTTGCGCGTAATTTAACAGTAGCCATAGGACCTTTCGGAAAATACGGATTTTGTTCCATTTTAGTTGGATCGTATGAAAATCTCCCGAAAAAATCAAGATGAAATCGAGGACTGGGAGACCCTTAAACATTCATCTCCAAAATAAATAACAGTGTTTCGAGTTCTGGCTAATTTCAAATACTAGCCAAAGTCTGGTTCCGAAAAAATAGATTTGAGTCCATTTTTTGTCGAGGGTATGAACATTGCCCGAAAAGTCAGATGAAATCGAGACCAAGAGACACTATAGATTCTCTCCAAAATTTATAATATGTTCGGTTTCGCGCCAGATTTCAAAACCACTATCCATCGTCTAGTCCGAAATACAAATTTTGGTCCATTTGTCGGGTGGTACGAAAATGCCCCGAAAAGACCAGATGAATCAAGGACCAGGAGACCCTTATAGCATTCCTTCTTCAAATTTATAACTGAGTTTCGGTTCTGCCTCAGATTTCCAAACACTAGCAATTGTCTTGTTCCAAAATAAGATTTTTGTCTGGTGGTACAAAATCACGAGAAGCCTAGATAAAATTCACAACCACGAGACCCTATAGCATTCTCTCCTAAGTTTTAAACTGAGTTCCGGGTATCGCATCAAATTCAAAACACTAACAAAATCATCTTATTCGAAATACGGATTTCCTCCATTTTTTGTCGATGCACGAAAACTTCCGGAAATTCTTAAATGAATTCGAGGACCAGAAGACTCTTATACCCTTTCCCTAAATTTACAACTGTGTTTCCGGTTCCGCGTCATATTTGAAAACACTAGCCTCGTCTTGTTTGAAATACAGATTTGGTCCATTTTTGTCGAGGGGTACGAAACTCTTATATACATTCTTCTTCTAAATTTAATAATAGTTTCGGTTTCCACTTCAGATTAAAACACTAGCCATTGAATCTTTGTTGAAAATAGAATTTGATCTATTTAATCGAGTGTTACAAAAATCGCGCGAAATACCAGATGAAATCGATGACAGGAGACTCTTATAGCATTCTTCTCCAAGTATATACGTTTTTTGGGTCCGCGTTAGATTCAAACTATATCCCATCTTCTGTTCCAAAGTAGGATTTCGGCCCTTTTGTCGGGTGGTACGAATATCGCCCGAGTAGTCTAGATGAAATCGAGGACCAGGAGACCCTTATAAATTCCTTCTCCTAAAATATATAACAGTGTTCGATGTTCTGCATCAAATTTCAAACACTAGCCATCGTCTGGTCCGAACCCAAAAAGTCCAGATGAAATCGAGGACGAGAACCCTTATAGCATCTTCTTCTAAATTTATAATTGTGTTTCGAGTCCGCCGTCAAATTTCAAACACTATTCATCATCTGTTCGAAAAACATATATCGGTCCATTTAGTCAGGGGGGCATGTGTAACACCCCAAAAAGATTTTATGCGATTTTTACGTGTATATACGTGGTACTCAATTAATGAATATTTTTGTGTGCGTTTGACGATATTAAGTATGCACGTATTATATTCATTATTATAACTACCTTCTGTTTTTAGTTATTTTTTATAAATATAGCTTGAGATAAAATTGATATTGTGTTTGATTTCTTTTATTTTATATACTTTTTTATGACATTGTATATTATATATATTTATTATTTATTTATAATTAAAGATAAAGTGTTGGTGTCATATTTATTTATTTTATAATTTTGACTATTTTCTAATATGATGATATTATTATAATGTGAGTATTTTGAGAAATAATTATAATTGTAGATATTATTTTGAATGTGAGTTTTAATTATTAGTAATATGTTTTTTTTATAATGATTATTTTAATTACTCTAATTTAGCATATATTAATTATGAAATATTAGTAATGTTTTGAAAATTTAATGATGTTTGGAAGAGTATTAAAAAAATGAGATTAAGTAACAATTAATTTTGTTTTAGAAAAATAAAAATAATAATAGCAAAACATATATTAAATAAGGGACAAATGGGCTTGACTCATTTATGTTAACCCTAATTATGTTAATAAAATAAAAATAAGAAAAGTAAGAAAAGAGCTGTAGTAGCCGTAGAACCAAAGAGAAACACAACAACAACTTATAGTTTTACAGTGATGAACTATTTAAAAATGTGTTTTTGATGATTAAAATATGAATAAATATTTAGAAATCTTATAGATTTTAAAAAATATTCGTGATTTATTTTATTTGTGTTGTATTTAGAAATGTGATTTATCTTGTTTTTATTTAGACTTGAATTATTGAAAAATAATTTAAAGAAAAATTTGGAATTCTCAATTAATTATTTTTGGGTGCTAAATGGTTAGTAATATTTTTTTAATAATAATTTAAGTCTAGAAATTAATTTTTAGAATGATGTGTAACCTTGAGAGTGGTTTTTGCACTATTGATTCAATTTGGTTTGGTAATGTACTATATCTTCTAGTAAATAATTATTTATCTTATCTTCTACTTGGAAAATCTATGTATACTTCCATTTGTTGTAACTTTTAAGTGATGGTTAACTCAAAAGAAAATTTAATCGTGATCAATTTGGAGCAATGCAACCTCTATGAGTAATATGTTCAATTTTTGAATTCATCGTTTGAGTTATGAGATGAACGTAAAATCTTGGGTGCTAATTTTTGATTAGTATTTGAATGTGTATATGATTATGTAAATATTAAATTGTTCGTGTTTCAAAGGTTCTAATTGTGGGAAATTGTGTATAGAGTTAGAGTGTCAAAGCATCTAAAGTGAAATAGTTCTTATTTCTTCAATCGATTATTGATTATATATTGATACTAGTGTCATTTCCTGTTTGTTGTACTAGTTGTAAATACCAATAACATTATGTCAATGTGTAATTAAGTGAATTGTAACTTGAAGTATGAAGTACATTGTGGCCCGCCTTCGCACTCCTAAACCCGTTATTAAAGATATATTTAATTATCCAGTTAATTCGAATAAACTCATTATTTGTTAGAGGTACCCTTTTAATTTATTTTTAATAGTAAAAAAAAACATGTCATGCTTATAATCATTTGAAGAATTAATTATTAAATAATGTTATTGGGAACAAATATCTCTATATTAGTTTTTTCTTTCTCCTTGATTATATACAATTAATGTTTTATAGGGTAATTGATGTAAACCTATTATAATATATTTAAGTTGTTAATGTTTTTAATATTTTAAAAATTGCTTCTCCTTTGTCAGATCAAGTTATAATTTGTTGGATGTTTTGGTGATTGGAATTAGACTCTATTTTAAGGAGTAAAAACTAGTAATATTTGGTTTGTAGTTGAATTGACAACACTTGAAATGTCTTTCATTTAACCAAACTAAATGACTACATTATTATTGACAAAAATCTATATGTTATGTTTAAATATGTAAGTTGCAGTGAGTAACTCTATCGTACTTATTTCATAATGAATGATAATGTGATAGACATTTTATTTGATAATTTGAATGATAAATGTTATGTGTAAATTGATTTATTTTGTCATGTTAGTCTATCATGCAATGTTAGTTGATTTTTTACATGTTGTGCTTAATTGAAGATTGAATGTTAAAATATAATTATAGACTAAGTTTGAATTTGAGGCGGTAAGTTGAATATTAGTTCACTCACCGAATTATTTCGAGGACAAATCTTTAACATGGAGAATTGTTACACCCCAATTTTATAATAAACTATTGTATTAATTAAATTGTAATTTAGATAATTATTTTGAGTGTTACTAAATTTCATTAGTATATGTTGATTATTTATTATTAATTCCTTATAGGTCATGATTTCTAAGATGTCTGCAGTTTATAAATATAGTATTACACTAGCTATAATAATAAATATTATATTTTTATCTCTTGATCTATTTTTTTTTTGAATAATAGATATTTAGTGTAATATATAGTTTAAAGCTAAAGATTTTATGCATTTTTACGTGTATATACGTGTACTCAATTAATGTAATATTTTGTGTCGTTGACTGATATTAAATGCTGCACATAGTTTATATTCATTATATTTATAAACATCTTTCTATTTTTAGTAGTTTTTTATTAAATAATCCTTGATATTAAATTGATATTGTTGTTTGATATCTCTTTATTTTTAATATTTTTATGACAGTGTATTTATATATTATTTATTATTGATTTTAGTAATTAATTATAAGTTTGTTTTTTTAATATTATTTTATTTATTTGACTATTCTAATATGAGTATATGATTATAATGTGTGTATTTGATTTAAATAAGTTATAATTGTTACTGATTATTTATTTGAATGTTGAGTTAATTATTATAATATGTTTTTTTATATTGATTATTTTAATTACTCTAATTTATGCATATATTAATTATGAAATATTATGTTTGTTGAAAATTTAATGTGTTTGGAAGAGTATTAATAATAATGATTAAGAACAATTAATTGTTTTAGATAAAATAAAAATATATATAGTTATAACATATATTAAATAAGGGACAAATGTTTGTACCATTATTAACCCTAATTAGTTAATATATAAAAATAAGAAAAGTATAGAAAGTGAGCTGAGTAGCGTAGAACTAAAGAGAAACACTAATAACAATATTTCTCTCTAATATCCCCGACTTCTTCGCTTGTTAAATTACTTAGTTTGAACCGTTCTCTCTTCACGTAAGTTCCATTTTGTGATACCAACGCCAAAACGTACTCGTGTGAAAAATTTCTATTTTATCCATGATGTTTTTCTGATTTATGTAAGTTCCTTGACTGATATGTAATTTAGTTTTTAGAGTATTCTTCTCATATCTATTTAACGTTTACCCATTCTTGTCGAGTTTATGAACGATTTGATGATCTATGAGTTTTGACTAATAGGCGTTTTTTGCTTCGATGAATCGTATTCGTGTGTGAATGCGTCGAAATAAGGTTATGGGTGAGAGAGCGTTGAATTCTATGTGTATAATTATTGTGTAGATGTAACGGAAAACCTCTTGTATTTCCCAAGTATTCATCTGGGGCTCGCTTTAACGTCGGCTAGTCTTTTGAGTGATAATTAATGTAAGTCTAGAAATATGATAGTGCTCGAGATTAAAATTTGTGAAATATGAAATATTTATATAGGTTTGTTGGTTTGAATTTAATTTCGATAAGATGTGTGAAATTTTATATTATTAGTGATATTTAACATTATTGTGATATTTGATATTATTGTGATATTTAAAATTATTGTGATATTTGATGTTATTGTGATATTTGATATCATTGTGATATTTGATTTCAAATGAATTTAGTGCATATGTTTGATTAAATGAGTTTATGTGAATGTAGTGTATAATGTAAGTTAATTTGATGATGATGTGTGATTTATAATATAAATCTGTGATAAGTTTATGTGATGATAATGATGATGTTTTATTGATGATATTGATTTTATAAAATTGTGATGAGTTTTATGTGATGAGATATGATTAATGATAGTGATATTGTGATGAGAATATTGAATTAACCCCATAGTTGATGAAATAATGGTGATTTCGATTTGTGTTTGAGATGAAGGTTTTAATGGAGTATCATATACCAACAAGGGTAGAAAATAAATATTGTGAATTTGTGAAGTGGAGATTATTTTGTCATCATATAGGTAGGGCTTGACAAGCCTAGTGATTCCGGGGAAGTACAACTGAATAAGCCTGATCGTGGCGGTCTGCTGTCGAGCCTTAAGGCAAGATTGTTAGACCTTGGAGGTATTCGGGTGGGGAATTCCTAGGTGACTAGGAGGTCGCACTCCAAATGTTGGGATCTACCATCCAACACACGTTTACCTCGACTGTCGCGTATATGTGTCTCGGGTTGAGTTGAGGGGATCTATGAGGACAGGGCCAATTTGAATTGTCTGTCCACCGGGATGGTGGCATAGTATCAAGCCTCCTAACCTAGTACTTCAGAGTTAGAATTGTACCATATTGTGAAGTAGAGTCTAAGCTCATGCATAGCATTGCATTTACTTGTGATTGTTTTGTGGTGATTGATGTGTTTCAAAAGTAATAATAATTACTCTTAGATAATTTGATGCATATTATAATTAGATGATTATCTTACTTGAGAGAATTTGATGTTATAATATGATACTTTTTACTTAAATATTTTGATATATCGTAATGTGATTATGATACGGTATATTATGATTGTTGCGTGTTCTTCTTACTTATATTATACTATTAACATGATTTTGAAACTCACCTCCTTCGTTGTTTGTGTTTGACTGGCTTGGCCCTGCGTTTGCGAAATCGCAGTTGTTACAGGTTAATAAGTCTTGAAGTTCAAGTTTGGGAGCAACCCCGCTTTGATAGGTGATACCGGGAATAAGGGTTGTAATTTGTATTTTACTTATTTATTTTGAAACGACTTTTGAATGAAAACCATATAAGTACTAGTAGGTTTTTAGAATTAAATCAAGTAATTATACTTAATTCAAGCTTATTGAGATTGCACTATGGAGTAAAGAAGTTAAGGTGTTCCTTTTGATTTTTGAGAAACATGATATGCTAAATTAAAAATTAAAGTTTTTATTTTCTTGGAAACATATTTTTATTTATCCGCTGCAAATTTTATAGAAATATGATATATATTATTTTGGGGTTTAGGGTGTCACAGCATGAAAATTGCCTGAAATGTCTAGATGAAATCCAAGACCAGAAGACTCTTATAGCATTTTCTCCTAAACTTATCACCGTGTTCCGGGTTCCGCGTCAGATTTCAAACACTAGCCATCGTCTCCTGGTCCTCGATTTCATCTGGACGTTTCGGGCGATTTTCATACCACTAGACTAAAATGGATTGAAATCCGTATTTTCGGACCAGACGATGGCTAGTGTTTGAAATTTGACATGGACCCGGAAATACAGTAATAAATTTCGAAGAAGATGGCTATAAGGGTCTCTCGGTCGGCGATTTCATTTGGTCTTTTCGGCCGATTTTCATAACCCTCGACAAAAATGGACCAAAATCTATATTATCATACTAGATGATGTCTAGTGTTTGAAATCTGACCCGAAATGAGAAGCATTGTTATGTATTTAGGAGAAGAATGCTAAAAGGGTCGCCCGATCCTCGATTTCATATAGACTTTTTGGGAGATTTTCGTACACCTCGACAAAAATGGACGGAAATCCTTAATTTCCAACAAGACGATGGATAGTGTTTGAAATCTGACGCGGAACCCGATATACATTTATAAATTTAGAAGATCCAAAATTTCATTTGGTCTTTTCGGGGAATTTTTGTACCACCTAACAAAAATGGACTAAAATCTCTATTTTCGGACCAGACGAGGGCTAGTGTTTGAAATTTGACACGGAACCCAAAACACAGTTATGAATTTTGAAGAATTCTTTAAAGGTCTCCTGGTCTTCGATTTCATCTAGACTTTTTAGGAAATTTTCGTACCACCCGACAAATAAGGACCGAAATTCGTATTTTCGGACCAGACGATGGCTAGTGTTTGAAAATCTGACGCAGAAC
>PGTU02002666.1:0-32905 GCA_002896215.2 Cicer echinospermum
GATGGCTAGTTTTTGAATCTGATGTGGAACCCGAATACCTGTTATATATTTAGGAGAAGAATGCTATGAGGGTCTCTCGGTCCTCGATTTCATATGGACTTTTCGGGTGATTTTTGTACCACCAGACTAGAATAGATCGAAATCCGTATTTTCGAACAAGACGATGGCTAGTGTTTGAAATCTGACGTGGAACCTGAAACAATGTTATATATTTGGGAGAAGAATGCTATAAGGGTCTGCCTGTCCTTGATTTCATCTGGCCTTTTCGGGAGATTTTCATACCACACGACAAAAATGAACCAAAATCCGTATTTTCGAAAAAGACGATGGATAGTGTTTGAAATCTGACGCGGAACCCGAAACGCAGTTATAAATTTTGGAGAAGGATGCTACAATGGTCTCCTGATCCTCGATTTCATCTGGACTTTTCGGGCGATTTTCATACCATCCAACTAAAATGGATCGAAATCCATATTTCCTAAAAAGACTATGGCTAGTGTTTGAAATCTGACATGGAACCCGGAACACAGTTATAAATTTTGGAGAAAAATGCTATAAGGGTCTCCCGGTCCTCGATTTCATCTAGACTTTTCGGGGGATTTTCCTACCACCTTACTAAAATGGACCTAAATTCGTATTTTCGAACAAGACTATGGCTAGTGTTTGAAATCTGACGCGTAACATGAAAGAAAGTTATCAATTTAGAAGAAGAATGTAGTAAGGGTGTCCTGGTCCACGATTTCATTTGGACTTTTTGGGCAATTTTCGTACCACCCAACAAAAATGAACCGAAATTCGTATTTTCTGACCAGACGATGGCTAGTGTTTAAAATCTGGGCCGGAGCCCGAAAAATAGTTATAAGTTTTGGAGAAGAATGCTATAAAGGTCTCTTGGTCCTCGATTTCATCTGGACTTTTCCGGCGATTTTTGTACCACCCAACTAAAAGGGCCGATATTCATATCTTCAAACAAAACAATGGTTAGTGTTATAAGGGTCTCCAGGTCTTCGATTTCATTTGGATTTTTTGGACGATTATGTACCACCCGACTAAAATGGACCAACATGATATAAGGGACTCTTGGTCTTCGATTTTATCTGGACTTTTCGGGCGATTTTCGTACCCCTCGACAAAGAAGGACCAAAATTAGTATTTTCAGACTAGACGATGGCTAGAGTTTGAGATCTTCCGCAGAACCCGAAATACTGTTATAAATTTTGGAGGAGAATGTTATAAGGGTCTCTCGGTACTCGATTTCATCTAGACTTTTTGGGCAATTTTCGTACCACCACACAAAAATGGACCAAAGTCCTTAGTTTCGAACCAAACGATGGTTAGTGTTTGAAATATCAGATTCATAATGCGAAAAGCATTTATAAATTTAGGAGAAGAATGCTATCAGGGTCTCTTGGTCCTCAATTTCATCTAGACTTTTCAGGCGATTTTTGTATCACCCCACAAAAATCGATCGATGGCTAGTGTTTGAATTCTGATGCGGAACCCGAAACATAATTATAAAATTTGGAGAATAATGCTATAAGGGTTTCCTGGTCCTCGATTTCATCTGGTCTTTTTGGGGGATTTTTGTACCACCCGACAAAAATAGACCGAAAATCGTATTTTCGGACCAGACGATGGCTAATGTTTGAAATCTGGCGTAGAACCCGAAACACAGTTATAAATTTTGGAGAAGAATGCTTTAATGGGGTCCCGGTCCTCGATTTCATATGGATTTTTCGGGCAATTTTCGTACCACCCAACTAAAATGGATCGAAATCCGTATTTTCGAACAAAACGATGGCTAGTGTTTGAAATCTGACGCGGAACCCGAAACACATTTATAAATTTATGGAATTCTATAAGTTATTATTATCTTCGTTTTATAGTTTTACATCATAACAAAGTTATAATAACATATAATAAAATAGAGTTGTCAAATAAAGTAATAATTACATATTTATTTGACAACTCTATTTTATTAAATGATATTACTATCTTCATTATGTAGTCAAACTTTAAAATAAAGATAATAATAACGTATAATAAAATAGAATTATCAAATAAATGAATAATTACATATTTATTTGACAACTCTGTTTTATTATTCGTTATTATTATCTTAGTTTTGTAGTTGTACTAAATAACGAAAATAATAATAACATATAAAAAAATTGAGTTGTAAAGTTGTCAAATAAAGTCATAATTACATATTTATTTTACAACTCAATTTTGTTATATGTTATTATTATTTTGGAATCCATATTTATGAACCAAATGATGGCTTGTGTTTGAAATATAATCCGAAACTCGAAACACGAAACACAATTTTAAATTTAGGAGAAGAATGCAATAAGGGTCTCACACTACTCGATATCATCTGGACTTTTCGTGCGAAAATCGTACCACCCGACAAAAATGGACCAAATTCTTTTTTTGTACAAGATGATGGCTAGGGTTTAAAATCTGATTGCTAGGGTTTGAAAATCATACCAAACAACAAAAATGGACCGAAAACCGTATTTTCGGACTAGACGATGGCTTGTGTTTTAAATCTTAGACGGAACCCGAATCACAGTCTTAAATGTAGGAGAAGAATTCTATAAGGGTCTTCTAGTCGTCGATTTCATCTGGACTTTTCGGGCGATTTTCGTACCCCCTGACAAAAATGGACTAAAATTTGTATTTCTCTACATGACGATGGCTAGTGTTTGAAATCTAACCTGAAACACAATTATAAATTTAGGAGAAGCATGCTAAAAGTCTCTCCCGCTACTTATTTCATCTGGACTTTTTGGGTGATTTTCGTACCACCTGATAAAAATGGACTTAAATCCGTAACATATAATAAAATAGAGTTGTCAAATAAATATGTAATTATTACTTTATTTGACAACTCTAATTTAATTTATATTATTATTATCTTCGTTTTATAGTTTTACTTTATAACAAATAGATAATAATAACATATAAAAAAACAGAGATATCAAATAAAGTAATAATTACATATTTATTTTATTAGGGTTTAGTGTGTTAGGGTGTTTAGGGTTTAAGAAATCACGTTTAGGGATTAAGGTTTAGAGTTTAAGGTTCAAGATTTCGGGTTTAGTGTTTAGGGTTTAAGGGTTTGGATTTAAGGTTTAAGGTTTTGGGTTTGAGGTTCGGGTTATAGTATATAGGATTATAATCATTGAATAATATTAGTACAAAACGAACATAATAGTAATACTTAATAAAATAGAGTTGTCTAATAAATAAGTAATTATTACTTTATTTGAAAACAGTATTTTATTATATGTTATTATTATATTCGTTTTATTGTTTTACTACATAACGAAGATAACAATAACATATAATAAAATTGTGTTTATCAAATAAATATGTACTTCTTACTTTATTTGACCACTCTATTTTATTATATGTTATTTTTATTTTCGTTATATAGTTGTACTTCATAATGAAGACAATACTAACATATAATAAAATAGAGTTGTTATATTTTATTATATGTCATTATTATCTTTGTTTTATAGTTTTACTTCATAATTTGAAGATAATAACAATGTATAACAAAATTGAGTTGTAAAATAAATAAGTAATTATTATTTTATTTAACAACTCTATTTTATTATATGTTATTATTATCTTTCTTATGAAATAATACCTTAAAACGAAGATAATAATAATATTAAATAAAACAGAGTTGTCAAATAATGTAATACTTAGATATTTATTTAACAACATTATTTTGTTATATATTATTATCTTCGTTTTCTATTTAATTTACAACTCGATTTTGTTATATGTTATTATTTTTTTTCGTTATTTGTTACAATTACAAAACGAAATTAATAAAACCATATAAAAAAATTGAGTTGTCAAATAAAAATGTTATTATTATTTTATTTGACAACTCTATTTTGTAACTTATTTGTTTGACAACTCTATTTTATTTTATGTTATTATTATCTTAGTTATGTTATAGAACTATAAAATGATAATAATAATAACATAGAACAAAATTGAGTTGTCCAATAAACAAATAATTAAAAATTTATTTGACAACTCTATTTTATTATATGTTATTATCATCTTCGTTACGAACTAAAACTATAAAACAAAGATAATAACAATATATAACAAAATAGAGTTGCCAAATAAATATGTAATTATTACTTGATTAGATAACTCTATTTTATTATATGTTTCTATTATTTTCATTATAACGTACCACTACATGACGAAGATAATAGTATCATATAATAAAATAGAGTTGTCAAATAAAGTAATAATTACATATTTATATGACAACTCTATTTTATTATATGTGTTATTAGTATCTTTGTTTTGTAGTTGTACTAAATAATGAAAATAACTAATAACTTATAACAAAATTGAGTTGTAAAATATATATGTAATTATTATTTTATTTAAAAACTCTATTTTATTATATGTTATTATTATCTTTGTTAAGAAGTAAAACCTATAAAACAGAGATAATAATAACATATAATAAATTAGAGTTGTCAAATAAAGTAATAATTACATATTATTTTGATCAACCCTATTTTATTAAATATATTACTATCTTCGTTATGCAGTCAAACCTCTAAAATGAAGATAATAATAACATATAACAAAAAATAGTAATTATCAAATAAATTAATAAATACATAACTATTTGAACAACTCATTTATTATACGTTATTATTATCTTCGTTTTGTAGTTGTACTAAATAACGAAAATAATAATAACATATAACAAAATTGAGTTGTAAAATTAATATATTATTATTACTTTATTTGACAACTCTATTTTCTTATATGTTATTATTATTTTCCTTGTCTAGTAAAACTATTTAACGAATATATTAATAGCATTTAATAAAATAGAGTTTTCAAATAATATAATAATTAAAAAGCATTCTTCTCGTAAATTTATAATTGTGTTTCGGGTCATATTTTGAACATTAGCCATCATTTGGTCTAAAAATACGAATTTTGTTCCATTTTTGTTTGGTGGTACGAAAATTGCCAGAAAAGTCTAGATGATATCGGGGATTTTAACACCACCTTATTTCGGTCCAATTTCGTTGGGTGGTACGATAATCGCCTGAAAAGTCCCGATGAAATCGAGGACTGAGAGACTCTTATAGCATTCTTCTCTAAAATTTATAAGTATGTTTCAGGTTCCGTGCCAGATTTCAGACACTAGTCATCCTTTTATCCGAAAATACAGATGTTGGTCCATTTTTGTCGAGGGGTACAAAAGTCGCCCGAAAAGTTCAAATGAAATCGAGGACCATGAGACCATTATAGCATTCTTCTCCAGAATTTATAACTTTGTTTCGGGTTCCGCGCCAGATTTACACACTAGCTATCGTCTACTCCGAAAATACAGATGTTGGTCCATTATCGTCGATGGGTGCAAAAGTCACTCGAAAAGTCCAAATGAAATCGAGGACCGGGAGACCATTATAGAATTCTTGTTATAAATTTATAAATGTGTTTTGTGTTCCACGTTAGATTTGAAACACTAGCCCATCGTCTTGTTCGAAAATACGGATTACGCTAATGATAATGAATTACACTAATTCATAAATCTACAAAATAGTAGCCTCCTCTACACTAAATACTTAACCTTCTTATAGATATAGTCATCAGTTTTTGTCAAGCCACAAAATTGTCCAAAACTTATACACACCATCAATTTTAAAGATTTTGGAGTTCTGTTCTAATCTTAAAAATTTGAGTCTCAAATGAAAATATGTAAATTTTATAATTAAAAAAAATTGATAAAATAAATTTTAGTTTCTAATACGCACATTTGTCTAACATGAGTCACTCTACATATATCAATCTACATGATGCACTCTACACATACCAATCTAATGCATACCATTCAAATTAGGTTAATTCATAATAAATAAATAAAATCGCTACTTGTAAAATACATTAATTTATAGAATCCAAAATTTAAGATAAACTTTTCCTAAAGAAATTTCACTGTTATGGAAATTTTTAAAAACTTGTTTTTTTTTTTTTTTCCCATTCTTTTTACTCTCTTTCTCAATTAATATACATTTATCGTTTAGTACTATTGTAAATCACTGGAGAGTCTTAACTCTAAAACTCTAACATCGAGTCAAACTCTAATGAGTTCATAATATCATAATAAAAAAAAATCAATCATTTCAAATAAAATATCCCAATACCCTCCGATTCAATATTTACACCAGCCCCTAACCCAACATAACAAAACTCTTTCCAATTTTCTAAAAACAAGACATAGTAAAATGCTGTTTAATTTATTTAAGCTGTTTTAAACTTAAAATATGAATCAGTAGCATATAATTATTTGTATTTTATAAATTAACAAAAAATTCAACTCAATTTTTACAAAGTTATTTTCATCATATCAAAATAGGTAACTTTAACTCCTTCAAAATGTCATTTTTTAAAAATTCTAAGTTCTAAACAACCTCTAATATTCAATATTACTATTGCTAGTAATATGAATTTCATACTATCTAAATCATGACGAACATTGTAAATTGTTTTCAAACCCAATATCAAAACTCAACTCATCTAGATACACCATCAACATTTCAATGATTTAAAGTTAACATCATCATTTAAAATCAATTTTTTTCTTAACACAAGCCAACAATAAATTAAAATAAAAGATTTTTTTTGTCAAAATTAAAAACTTTAAACATAGAGAGACATATTTCCTATCTAACTCAAAGTTTAGACGAAACATCTTTTTTTTCTAAATTGAGTTTCAACAAAAATAATAATAATTTGTACCTAGTAAAAGTCAATACTTAATTTTTAAACATATAATCATACGGAAATCAATGTTTCAATCAATTAGTTATTAGATAAACACTTTAAACAAATATACATATCAAATCTAAATATTTTAAATTGATTAAGGGTGAATATACAACTGGTCAATGAAAATTATTATTTCCAACTATCATATAAACAAGAGTGCAAAAATCATAGTTAGGTAGGCAAGCAATAAGCAACAAGTAACTAACATAAACTTGTCAACATTAAAATAAATCAAATCTTAACAATAATATTCATGGTTTATTTACTCCTTAAGTAGAGATTTAGATCAATAACACAATCAGAGTAAGCAATTAATAAACAGTTATTAGTAATCTCGAAATATGTATAATAATATAAAAGCATATAATCATAACACATTATATAACGCGGAAAACCATCATAGAGAAAAAAATTATTACACAGAAACACAATTCACACGACTAACATTCGTAACACAGAATCGACTTCGCCCACTCGGCCTGATTGGACAGACCTGCTCTAATCCACTAATGTGACACCCTAAACCCAAAATAATATATATAATAATGATATCATATTTCTTATAAATTCTGCAGCGGATAAATAAAAATATGTTTCCAAGAAAATAAAAAACTTTAATTTTTAATTAGATATCACGTTCTCCAAAAATCAAAAGGACACTTTAACTTCTTTACTCGCATAGTGCAATCTCAATAGCTTGAATTAAGTATAATTACTTGATCTTTCAATTCTAAAAAACCTATCTAGTACTTATATGGTTTCATCAAAGTCGGATTTCAAGAATTAAATAAGTAAAATACAATTACAACCCTTATTCCGATGTCACCTATCAGGAGCGGGGTTCGTCTCAAACTTGGAACTTCAAGACTATTAACCTGTAACAACTGCGATTTTGCAAACGCAGGGGCCAAGCCAGTCAAACACAAACAACGAAGGAGGTGAGTTTCAAAATATGTTAATAGTATAATATAAGTAAGAGCACGCAAACAATCATAATAGACCGTATCATAATCACATTACGATATATCAAAATATTTAAGTAAATAGTATCATATATATAACATCAAATTCACTCAAGTAAGATAAACATCATCTCATTATAATATGCATCGAATCATCTAAGATGTAATATTAATTACTTTTGAAACACATCAATCACCACAAACAATCACAAGTAAATGCAATGCTATGCATGAGCTTAGACTCTACTTCACAATGTGGTACCATTCTAACTCAGAAGTACTTGGTTAGGAGGCTTGATACTATGCCACCATCCCGGTGGACAGACAATTCAAATTGGCCCTGTCCTCATAGATTCCCTCAACTCAACCCGAGACACATATACGCGACAGTCGAGTTCCATTTTTGTCGGGTGGTACGAAAATTGCCAGAAAAGTCTAGATCATATCGGGGATTTTAATACCACCTTATTTCGGTCCAATTTTGTAGGGTGGTACGATAATCGCCTGAAAAGTCCCGATGAAATCGAGGACTGAGAGACTCTTATAGCATTCTTCTCTAAATTTATAAGTATGTTTCTGGTTCCGTGCCAGATTTCAGACACTAGTCATCCTCTTATCCGAAAATACAGATGTTGGTCCATTTTTGTCGAGGGTACAAAAGTCGCCCGAAAAGTTCAAATGAAATCAAGGACCGTGAGACCATTATAGCATTCTTCTCCAGAATTTATAACTTTGTTTCGGGTTCCACGCCAGATTTAAACAATAGCTATCGTCTAGTCCGAAAATACAGATGTTCGTCCATTATCGTCGATGGGTGCAAAAGTCACTCGAAAAGTTCAAATGAAATCGAGGACCGGGGAGACCATTATAGGAATTCTTGTTATAAATTTATAAATGTGTTTTTGGGTTCCACGTTAGATTTGAAACACTAGTCATCGTCTTGTTCGAAAATACGGATTACACTAATGATAATGAATTACACTAATTCATAAATCTACAAAATAGTAGCCTCCTCTCACACTAAATACTTAACCTGCTTATAGATACATTCATCAGTTTTTTTATCAAGCCACAAAATTGGTCCAAAACTTAACACACCATCAATTTTTAAAGATTTGGAGTTTCTGTTCTAATCTCTTAAAAATTGAGTCTCAAATAAAAATTGTAAGTTTATAATTAAAAAAAAATTGATAAAATAAATTTTAGTTTACTATATACGCATACCAATCTACATGAGTCACTCTACACATATCAATCTACATGATCACTCTACACATACCAATCTAATGCATACCATTTTGGTAGGTTAATTCATAATAAAAAATAAAATCTACTTGTAAAATACATCAATTATAGAATCCAAAATTTTAGATAACTTTTCAAATAGAATTTCACTGTTTGGAAATTTTTTAAAATCTATGTTTTTTTTCCCCTTCTTTTTACTTCTCTTTCTCAATTAATATACATTTTTATTGTTAGTACTATTGTAAATCACTGGAGAGTTCGTAAACTCTAAAACTCTAAACATCGAGTCAAACTCAAAATGAGTTCATAATATCATAATTAAAAAAAAAAATCAATCATTTCAAATAAATATCCCAATACCCTCACGATTCAATATTTACACCAGCCCCCTAAAGCAACACAACAACAACTCTTTTCAATTTTTCTAAAAACAAGACATAGTAAAATGATGTAAATTTTAAGCTGTTTTTAAACATTAAATATAATCAGTAGCATATAATTATTGGTATTTTATAAATCAACAAAAATTCAACTCAATTTAATTTCTTTAAAGTAATCAGAGTAACTCAAACAAAAGTTATTTTCATCATATAAAATAGGTAAACTTTTAACTCCTTCAAAATGTCATTTTTTAAAAATTCTAAGTTTCTAACAACCTCTAATATTCAATAATTACTATTGCTAGTAATATGAATTTCATACTATTTAAATCATGACGAACATTGTAAATTGTTTTCAAAACCAATATCAAACTCAACTCATCTAGATACAACCATCAACACTTTCAAGTGATTTAAAGTTAACATTCATCATTTAAATCGATTTTTTTCTTAACACAAGCCAACATAAATTAAAAATAAGAATTTTTTTGTCAAAATTAAAACTTTAAACATAAGAGATATATTTCCTATCTAACTCAAAGTTTAGAACGAAACATCTTTTTTTTCTAAATTGAGTTTCAACAAAATAATAATAATTTGTACCTAGTAAAAGTCAATACTTAATTTTTTAAACATATAATCATACGGAAATCAATGTTTCAATCAATTAGTTATTAGATAAACACTTTAAAACAAAAACATATCAATCTAAATATTTTAAATTGATTAAGGGTGAAAATATACAACTGGTCAATCAAAATTATTATTTCCAACTATTCATATAAAACAAGAGTGCAAAAAACATAGTTAGGTAGGCAAGCAATAAGCAACAAGTAACTAACATTATCTTGTCAACAATTAAAATTAACTCAAATCTTAACAATTAATTTTATGGTTTATTTACTCACTTAAGTAGGAATTTAGGATCCATAACACAATCAGAGTAAGCAATTAATAAACAGTTAATTAGTAATCTCGAAAAATATGTATAATAATACAAAGCATATAATCATTAACACAATTATATAACGGGAAATACCATCATAGAGAAAATAAGTATTACACAAGAAAACACAATTCACACGACTGACATTCGTAACACAGAATCGACATTCGACCCACTCGGCCTGATTGGACAGACCTGCTCTGATACCACTAATGTGACACCCTAAACCCCAAAATAATATATATAATAATTTATATCATATTTCTATAAAATTTGCAGCGGATAAATAAAAATATGTTTCCAAGAAAATAAAAACTTTAATTTTGAATTTAGGCTATCACGTTTCTCAAAAATCAAAAGGAACACTTTAACTTCTTTACTCCATAGTGCAATCTCAATAAGCTTGAATTAAGTATAATTACTTGATTTAATTTTAAAAACCTACTAGTACTTATATGGTTTTCATACAAAAGTCGTTTCAAAATAAATAAGTAAAATACAAATTACAACCCTTATTCCCGATGTCACCTATCAGAGCGGGGTTCCTCCCAAACTTGAACTTCAAGACTTATTAACCTGTAACAACTGCGATTTTGCAAACGCAGGGCCAAGCCAGTCAAACACAAACAACGAAGGAGGTGAGTTTCAAAATCATGTTAATAGTATAATATAAGTAAGAAGAACACGCAACAATCATAATAGACCGTATCATAATCACATTACGATATATCAAAATATTTAAGTAAATAGTATCATATTATAACATCAAATTCACTCAAGTAAGATAATCATCTCATTATAATATGCATCAAATCATCTAAGAGTAATTATTATTACTTTTGAAACACATCAATCACCACAAAACAATCACAAGTAAGTGCAATGCTATGCATGAGCTTAG
Source organism: Cicer echinospermum (assembly GCA_002896215.2). Taxonomy (NCBI): domain Eukaryota; kingdom Viridiplantae; phylum Streptophyta; class Magnoliopsida; order Fabales; family Fabaceae; genus Cicer; species Cicer echinospermum. Next base: position 11,272 of record PGTU02002666.1, read on the forward strand.
ACTCTACTTCACAATGTGGTACCATTCTAACTCTGAAGTACTTGGTTAGGAGGCTTGATACTATGCCACCATCCCAGTGGACAGACAATTCAAATTGGCCCTGTCCTCATAGATCCCCTCAACTCAACCCGAGACACATATACGCGACAGTCGAGGTAAACGTGTGTTGCGTGGTACGAAAATGGCCAGAAAATTCTAGATGATATCGGGGATTCTAATACCACCTTATTTCGGTCCAATTTCGTAGTGTGGTACGATAATCGCCTGAAAAGTCCCGATGAAATCGAGGACTGAGAGACTCTTATAGCATTCTTCTCTAAAATTTATAAGTATGTTTCAAGTTTTGTGCCAGATTTCAAACACTGGTCATCCTCTGATCCGAAAATATAAATGTTGGTCCATTTTTGTCGAGGGGTACGAAAGTCGCCCGAAAAGTTCAAATGAAATCGAGGACCGTGAGACCATTATAGCATTCTTCTCCAGAATTTATAACTTTGTTTCGGGTTCCGCGCCAGATTTCATACACTAGCTATCTTCTAGTCCGAAAATACAGATGTTGGTCCATTATCGTCGATGGGTGCAAAAGTCACTCGAAAAAGTCCAAATGAAATCGAGGACCGGGAGACCATTATAGAATTCTTGTTCTAAATTTATAAATGTGTTTTGGGTTCCACGTTAGATTTGAAACACTAGCCATCGTCTTGTTCGATAATACGGATTTCGGTCCATTTTTTTTTTAGGTGATACAAAAATCGCCCGGAAAGTCTAGAAGAAATTGAGGACCAGGAGACCCTTATAGCATTCTTCTCTTAAATTTATAACTTTGTGTCGGGTTCTGGGTCAGATTTCAAACACTAACCATCGTTTGGCCTGAAACTACGAACTTTGGTCCATTTTTGTGGGTGGTACTAAAATCGTCTGAAAAAATCAAGATGAAATCAAGGACCGGGAGACCCTTATAGCATTCTTCTCCAAAATTTATAACTGTGTTTCAGGTTTCGCGCCAGATTTCAAACACTAGCCATCGTCTGGTCTTAAAATACTGAGTTTGGTCCTTTTTGTCGACCAGCATGAAAATCGCCCGAAAAGTCCAAATAAAATCGAGGACCAGAAGACTCTTATTATATCATTCTTCTCCTGAAATTATAACTGTGTTTCGGGTTCCGCGTCTGATTTCAAACATTGGCCATCGTCTGGTCCGAAAATACAGAATTTGTTCCATTTATATCGAGGACCAGAAAGACCAGATGAAATCGAGGACCAGGAGACCCTTATAGCATTCTTCTCCTAAATGTATAATAATGTTTCGGGTTCCGAGTCAGATTTCAAACACCAGGCATCGTCAGGTTCGAAAATATAGATTTTGGTCCATTTTTTGTCAAAGGGTACAAAAAATCGTCCGAAAAGTCCAGATGAAACCGAGGACCTAGCGAACCTTAAAGCATTCTTCTCCTAAATATATATAAATGTTTCAGGTTCTGCGTCAAATATTAAACACTAGCCATCGTCTGGTCCGAAAATACAAATTTTCGCTTATTTTTGTCGAGGAGTATGCAAATCGCCCGAAAAGACCAGATGTAATTGAGGACCGAAAGACCCTTATAGCATTTATTCTTCTAAATTTATAATTGTGTTTCAGATTCAGCGTCAGATTTCAATCCATTCAGCGTCTTGTTCGAAAATACGGATTTCGATCCATTTTAGTTGGGTGGTACGAAAATCGCCCTAAAAGTCCACATGAAATCTAGGACCGACAGACCCTTATATCATTCTTCTCCAAAATTTATAACTACGTTTTGGATTCAACATCAAATTTCAAACACTAGCCATAGTCTTTTTCGAATTACGGATTTCGGTTCATTTTAGTTATATCGTATGAAAATTGACCGAAAAGTCCAGATGAAATCGAGGACCGGGATACCCTTGTAGCATTCTTCTCCAAAATTTATAACTGTGTTTTGAGTTCCGCAGAAAATTTCAAAAACCAGGCCCGAAAATACAGATTTTAGTCCATTTTTGTCGAGGTTGCGAAAATCTCCTGAAAAGTCCAAATTAAATCGAGGACCGAGACACCCTTATAGCATTCTTCTCCAAAATTTAAAACTATGTTTCGGGTTTCGCGCCAGATTTCAAACACTAGCCATCGTCTGGTCTGAAAATACGAATATCGGTCCATATTTGTCGGGTGGTACGAAAATCGCCCGAAAAGACTAGATGAAATCGAGGACCAGGAGACCCTTATAGCATTCTTCTCCTAAATTTATAACTGAGTTTCGGGTTTCGCCTCAGATTTCAAACATTAGCAATTGTCTCGTTCGAAAATACGAATTTCGGACCATTTTTGTCGAGTTGTATGAAAATTGACTGAAAATCCCACATGAAATCGAGGACCGGGATACCCATATAGCATTCTTCTCCAAAATTTATTAATGGTTTTTATGTTTCGCGCCAGATTTCCAACACCTGCAATCGTTTACTCCGAAAATACAGATTTCGGTCCTTTTTTGTCGAGGGGTAAGAAAATCGCCAGAAAAGTCCAGAGGAAATCGACGACCGAGAAACCCTTATAGCATTCTTCTCCTAAATTTATAACATTGTTCCGAGTTCCGTGTCAGATTTTAAATACTAGCAATTGTTTTGTTCAAAAATACAAATTTGGGTCTATTTTAGTCGAGTGGTACGAAAATCACCCAAAAATACCAAATGAATCAGATTTCAAACACTAGCCATCGTCTGGTTTGAAAATATAGATTTTTGTCCATTTTTGTCGAGGGGTACGAAAGTCGCCCGAAAATTCCAGATGAAATCGCCGACCAAGAGACCTTGATAGCACTCTTCTTCTAAATTTATTATTGTATTTCAGGTTCCATGTAAAATTTCAAACACTAGCCATCGTCTGGTCCGAAAATACGGATTTCAATCCATTTTAGTCTAAATGAAATCGAGAATTCTTCTCCTAAACTTATAAATGTGTTTCAGATTCCATTTAATACCACTAGTTTTGATACAAAAGTCCTGATAATATATTCACAACGTCATATTTCAAACATTAGCCATCGTCTTGTTCGAAAATACAGATTTCTTTCCATTTTTATCAGGTGGTACGAAAATCGCCCGAAAAGTCCAGATGAAATCGAGGACCGGGAAACCCTTATAGCATTCTTCTCCTAAATTTATAACAGTATTTCAGGTTCCGCGTCAAATTTCAAACACTAGCTCTGTTCTGGTCCGAAAATACAGTAACTATTTTTTTAAGTTTTGAAATGTTTAAACTCAAGTTAAAATTGTATGTTTGTCATTTAATCAAAAAGGGGGAGATTGTTAGACATAAGTCCTCTTGATCATGATTTTTTCATAATTAACAAACATACAATGTACATGTATCATTTTATAAATCTAACAGGTTGAACTGAGTAACATTTCAGGAAAAAACAAGCAAACACTATACACTTGGAACAGAAGCTTGGAACTCAAGGAATCAACCAAAATTGGAGGATGTGCTTGAGAAAGATGCAAATATGTATAGTGTGATTAGTAGTTATAGTAGTTATTTAGTAGACTCATCACTATGGTTTCATACTTAAGTATTTGCCAAAGTAAAAATGAAATCATAAAATAAGAAAGTAAATCAATCAACTGATAAGTCATTTGATGAATCAATTGTCTGACTCAGAACAAAAGTTTTTACTAAGTAAATCGATTGGGAAATCGATTACTTAAAGGCTTTTAGTGAAACCTGAGTTTTGGGTTTAATCCAATCAATTGGACAATCGATTGGGACATCAATTGAGTAATCGATTTTGTGATTCACAGAACCAACCAATTATTGAATCAATCGATTGGCAAATCGATTGTGAAAACGTTTTTCATCAGGAATGAGTTCTGTGATCAACCAAATCGATTGGACAATCAATTGAATTATGTTTCTTAAACTGCAAGTTTTGTGGCAATCGATTAGGTAATCGATTGAAAGAATGAACTGGTTAATCATTTATCAGAAACATGTTGCATAATCGATTGGCACATCGATTTCAACCAAAATAGCTGAGCTACTGTAACAAGCCAAATTGGTTGGCAAATCGATTGGATTAAAACATTGGAGTCACTGTGACCAGTCAAGTCGATTGGCAAATCGATTGCATAAAAATATCTGAGTCACTGTGATCAGCCAAATCGATTGAACTAAATGCTTGAGTTACAAGAAGAATTCAGCTCATTGCCAAATCGATTATGACTATGAATATACGTCGACCGAGCAATTGATTGTTTTGATCTCGTTGTTTGAACAAAACACCTATAATCGATTACTCAATCGATTCTGATATAATCATAGTATCAGTTTCTGATTTATGCATTAATAGAATCGATTGACAAATCGATTCATGCTTATATGTTTCAAGATTCAAGAAAAACAAGAAACGCGATAATCGATTGGGAAATCGATTAAGCTGGTTGTAAACTTTTATAAAATCGATTGAGAAATCGATTGTCCTGATTTTTTCTGAATATATATAAGCTGATTCAATCACTTTTCTCAAGAACCAATACACTACACTTGAAACAATTATTCATTACACGTTTTCACAATAGAGAAACCAGGAAAAACACTTTGAAAGAAATAATTGTTACCACACACAAATACTCATCTGGAAAATCCTTTTGTGTGAAATTCATATTGTGATTGAGTCATCATCATTTGTCCTCATATTATCTTTTTTGTAAAAACAATCTGTAAAGAAAGTTCTGGAAATCCAGTGGTGTAAAACTGGTGACTATCTTTGTTGGTGCGTGTGTTCATCAAGAAGAAGTCTCATCTTGATCTCGTGAGGGTTTGGCGAGTAACTCTAGGGGTAAGGTGGCATTGTAATAGAAGAGAGTGAGTTGGATAGATAGGCCATGTGTGAGCTGGACAATCTGTAAAACGTACTCAAGTCGATTCTATTGGAAAGGCTGAAATCTGGTTTGGATTTCAGGACTGGATGTAGGCTATCAAACTGATAGCCGAACCAGTATAAATCCTGGTGCACGATTTTCTTATCTTTTCTCTTTATTTTTATATTGCTTGAATGCTTATTCTTGAATGTTTATATTGGTGAATTTTTTGTCTTGATTAATATTCTGAATAAGCATTGTATCTGTACTGTTATATTGATAATTCATGCAACTGTGAATCTTTGTTCCTGAATAAATTCTGTAACCGATCATTATTAATCTGATTAATAATATTGTAAATTTGGTAAAGACATTTCTCTTATACTTTTAACAAATAGAGGCCATAATTTCCTACAATTGGTATCAGAGCCTGATCTTTTTACAGTAACTCTCATAAAAGAAAATGACCTCTGTAAAATTTCTGGGAGAAGGTGCATCCTTGGCTAGGCCCCTTGCATTTAATGGGGCTGCCTATATGTATTGGAAAGAGAGGATGTTAAATTTTTCTTGAAGCATGTAGTATAGATATACTAGAAGCAGTAATAGATGGTCCCTATGTGCCAACCATAGCTGGCAAAGGTGATTCATCAATCCAAAACCCAGATCAGATTGGTCTGAGGATGACTAGAAAAAGGTTGGATACAATGCTAAGGCTAAAAAACATTATTACCTCTACTTTAAGCGCTGATGAATTTTTCAGGGTGTGTAACTGCAAAACTGCCAAGGAGATGTGGGACACATTGCAACAAACGCATGAAGGAACAACATATGTAAAAAGGGCCCGGATCAACACGCTAATGCATGAGTATGAGCTGTTCAACATGAAGAAAGAGGAGTCCGTTAATGATATGCAGACAAGATTTACTCATATAGTCAACAATCTAAATGCTCTTGGTAAGGTGGTTGACAATGAGCAGCAAATCAGCAAAGTGATGAGGTGCTTGATCAGAGAGTGGCAGCCAAAGATCACTGCCATAGCATAATCAAAAGATCTTGGTAGCATGACAATTGCCACACTATTTGGAAAACTAAGAGAGCATGAGATGGAACTGCATAGACTGAGTGAGGCTGAACAGACTGACAGAAAAAGAAAAGGGTTGTCTCTAAAAGCCCAAGCACATCAAACAAAGTCCGAACAAGAGATCTGCACTGACGATTCAAATAGTGAGACCGATGAAGATTCTGAAATTGGATTACTTGTCCGAAAATTCAAAAAGTTTCTGAAAAAGAAGGATAGCAAATCAAGAAAACCCTCAAACTCAAAGACACATGACAGCAAAATAACCTGCTTTGAGTGTGGGAAGATAGGACATATAAAATATGAGTGCTTCCAATTGCAAAATAGAAATAAGACTGCAAAAGCTAAAGGCAATCAACCACCTCCTAAGACCAGAAAAGCCTACATAGCCTGGAATGATAATGATGAAGAGTCATCTGCATCTTCAGAAGAAGAAGAAGCTAATCTTTGTCTAATGGCCAACACAGATTCAGATTCTGATAGTGAGATATGATGAATTACATGACACATTTAATGAACTACATGATGAATATGTTAATGTAATCAAACAGTTATTAGCACTAAGAAATTGTTAGAAGAAAAGTGCATGCTTTATGATGAGATTAAGCTGAAACATGAGTCTCTTAAAGACACAAATGAAAATCTGAAAAAGGAAACTTATGCACTGAAATGTCATTTAGAAAAGTTCAATAGTGGTAAAAACAATTTAGATATGCTTCTTGGAAACCAAAGAAATCTAAATGAAAAATCGGGACTTGGCTATAGACAAAACAGGAATGTGAAAAGAATCAGAAGTTTGTTAGATATAAGCATATGCATGATATCTTTACTAAACCAAATCAGATTTCATCCTCTGTTGTTTCATGTCACTTTTGCTGTAAAAAGGGCCATATTGTTTTTAATTGTAACCTGAAAAAACTGGCTAACAAAGGATGGAAACAGATTTGGAAAGTAAAGACACCAATGTTTGAAACTAACCCTCCAGGACCCAATCTAAATTGGGTACCTAAAACCATAATTTAAATTACATTTTGCAGATATGCTTGACATCCAGGACTCATTCATGGTACTTAGACAGTGGATGTTCCAAGCATATGACTGGAGACAAGTCAAAGTTCTTGTCTCTAAACTTAAAAGATGGAGGATATGTTAAATACGATGACAATAACAAAGGTAAGATACTAGGTATGGGAGACATAGGAAACGAATCGACTACAGTAATCAAAGACGTTCTTTATGTAAAGGATTTAAAGCACAATTTGATTAGTATAAGTCAACGCTGTGATAAGGGATTGCAGGTATGTTTTACATCTCAATCTTCTATAATTGAGCACAAGGAGAATAAAGACATAAGGTTGGTAGGTGACAGGATCAATAACATATACATGCTTGATTTTAATGCTTTGCCTGCTAGTACTATTTGCTGCTTATTATCCAATTCTGATGAAAACTGGTTATGGCATAAGAGAGTAGCACATATACATATAGATCACCTAAACAAACTAGTTAGTAAACAGTTAGTTCTAGGACTCCCAAACAGAAAGTTCACTAAGGATAAGTTGTGTGATTCTTGTGAGAAGAGTAAGTTAGTTAAGTCATCCTTTCCCCCAATAGATTTAGTTCAAACCAATAAGGTTTTACAATTAATACATATGGATCTGTTTGGTCCATCTCATGTTAGAAGCTTTGGAGGAAACTTATATGGTTTTGTGTTAGTAGATGATTACTCTAGGTATACTTGGACGATTTTTCTGACTCACAAGAGTGAGGCCTTCTCAATTTTCAAAAGATTTGCAAATTTAGTTCAAAATGAGAAGAACCAGAAAATAATCTCCATCAAGAGTGATCATGGTGGAGAATTCCAAAATGATTCCTTTAATACCTACTGTGAACAAAATGGAATTCACCATATATACTCAGCCCCTAGAACTCCACAACAAAATGGAGTGGTAGAAAGGAAGAATAGGTCTTTAGAGGAACTAGCTAGAACTATGATTAAAGACTCAAATCTTCCTAAGTATTTTTGGGCTTATGCTATAAACACAACCACACATGTAGTGAATAGAGTTCTAATAAGGCCAATACTTTGAAAAACTACCTATGAGTTATACAAGGGTAGAAAACCAAACATCTCTTACTTTAGGGTCTTCGGATGCAAATGCTTTGTATTAAACAATGGAAAAGAACATCTAGGAAAGTTTGATCCTAAGGTAGATGAGGGTATTTTTCTAGGTTATTCCCAATCTAGTAAGGCCTATAGAATCTACAATAAAAGAACCAAAACTATAGAGGAATCTGTTCATGTAAAATTTGATGAAATGTTTGCTGAAAACTTGAACAACACTCCTCCTATAGTTGGTGATTCTTTGGATGATATTGTAGAATCTGAACCAATAGAACCTAATGAACCAGTACCTCCAAACAACTTTGATTGTGTAGAACCTATTAGGGAAGATGATTTACCTAAGGAATAGAAGTTTAACAAAAACCATCCCATTGACAACATCATAGGAGAGACTTCAAAAGGAGTTTCAACTAGAAAATCCCTCAATCATTTTTGTAACTTTACAACCTTTGTATCTCAAGTAGAACCCAAAAACATAAAGGAAGCTCTTATGGACCATGACTGGATAGTTGCCATGCAAGAAGAGCTCAATCAGTTTGAGAGAAACAAAGTGTGGATTCTAGTTCCAAAACTAGAAGATAAACATGTCATAGGAACTAGGTGGGTCTTTAGAAACAAAATGAATGAAAATGGGGTAATTACTAGGAATAAAGCTAGGCTAGTGGCCACGGGTTACAACCAAGAGGAGGGCATTGACTATGATGAAACCTATGCCCCTGTAGCTAGACTAGAAGCCATTAGAATCCTGCTTGCTTATGCATGTATAATGGACTTTAAACTATATCAAATGGATGTAAAAAGTGCCTTTCTAAATGGAGACATCCAAGAGGAAGTCTTTGTTAGTCAAACACCTGGTTTTGAAGATCCTATGTTTCCAAACCATGTGTTTTAAACTAACAAAAGCCCTCTATGGCTTGAAACAAGCTCCAAGAGCTTGGTATGAAAAGCTAAGCAATTTCCTCTTACAAGAAAATTTTTCAAGAGGAAATGTAGATAAGACACTTTTTATCAAAAGACAAGGAAAAGACATTCTATTGGTCCAAATTTATATTGATGACATAATTTTTGGATCAACAAACAATAAGCTTTGTAAAGAATTTGAAAATTCAATGAAAGGAAGATTTGAAATGTCCATGATGGGAGAATTAACTAACTTCTTGGGATTTCAAATCAAACAAAGCAAGAATGGCATTTTCCTAAGTCAAACCAAATACTGTAATGATCTTTTAAAGAAGTTTTGTTTTGATAAGTTTAAATCTATTGATACACCCATGAGTCAAGCTTGCTACTTAGATAAGGATGAGAAGGGAAAATCTATAGATATGACAATGTTTAGAGGCATGATAGGATCGTTACTATACCTTACAGCTAGTAGACCATACATTATTTTTAGTGTTTGCATGTGTGCTAGATATCAAGCAAATCCAAAAGAATCCCATCTAAGTGCAGTCAAAAGGATTTTTAGATATATTATAGGAACCAAAAATCTAGGTTTGTGGTATCCTAAGGGATCTACTTGCACTCTAGTTGGTTATTCTGGTTCTGATTTTGCTGGCTGCAAATTGGACAGAAAAAGTACATCTGGTACTTGCCAACTCTTAGGGAACTCACTTGTATCTTGGCATAGCAAGAAACAAAATAGTGTTGCACTATCAACAGCTGAAGCTGAATATGTAGCTGCTGGAAGCTGTTGTGCACAAATTTTATGGATGCAACAATACCTTTCCGACTTTGGTGTTGATCTAGGTACTGTGCCTATCATGTGTGATAATACTAGTGCTATAAATATTACTAAAAATCTTGTCATGCATTCTAGAACCAAACATATAGAGATTAGGCATCACTTTATTATGGATCAATATCAACAGGGTAAGATTAAGCTTGCATATGTCAATACAGCTGATCAGTTGGCTGATATTTTCACCAAAGCCTTACCCAAGGACAGTTTCTTCTTCATTAGAATGACACTTGGAATTATAGATCACAATGAAATCTGATCCCTGTGACAAAATCGATTGAAACATCGATTATCCTCTTACAATATAGAAAATCAGCATTACAAAATCGATTGCATAATCGATTTATGCTACACAATATATTATTTGTCTAAGCCACAAACACTATAATCGATTTCATAATCGATTTAGTATATCTCAGATGTCAAAATGCTAGAGTATTAATTTATACAGTCGATTGATGAATCGATAGAGGATATGGAAAATTGTTTTAAAAAATCGATTGCATAATCGATTACGTCTCTCAAAAATCCAAAGACTTGAGAAATTTTCCAACCTCAAACACGAGCATCGATTAAGTAATTGATTTTGTGTCAAAATAATGAAAACTCTGAGCCAAACGAAATCGATTTGGAAGTCGATTACAATCCTTGTATGGTCAATATCTTCAATATAATCGATTGTATCAAATTCTAAAACTCTAAGTCAAAACAAGTCGATTTGGAAATCGCTGCTGCTATGAAAAGGTTTCTGAACTGATAAGGAAATCGATTTGGACATCGATTTATCAACCTGAAGGATCATTACGAAATCGATTTACAAGACGACTGTTGGAGAAAAATTATAGCCGTTGGAGGTCGGTGTAACGGATACATTTCATTTCACTCAAACAACGGTAACAAAATCGATTGTGTGAACCCATATGTGAAATAAAATCGATTGGGAAATCGATTCTGAACAGTTCTATATAAATCCCAAAATCGATTTCTCAACCCATTTTCACTGTCTGCTCATATTTTCTCTCCCAAACTCGAATTTTTCTGTGCCTTAATCCTTCCCAATCCTCTCAAACATCTTAAATCTCCAAAATCTACAATGGCAAGAGTAAAGCAAACTGCAAAACCTCAATCATCTTCCTCTGTATCAGTTTCCCTAGATTCTTCTTCAACATCTAGTGGAAGAACACCCTCCCCTCAACCTCCTTCACCTCCTGGTAAGAGAGTATCAATACCTACTCATAAGGTATTAGCTAAAGACAAAGGGAAGGTTGTTGCAATTACTCAAGACACAACAAAAAAGAGGAAAGCCCCTCCATCGGAAAAACTCATGGGGGATACCATGAGAGGGGCACCTAGAAAAAGAAGAAGACTACATCTTCCCCCCAACCAAAGAAGGTTCAGCCTCCCAAAGGCGTACCTGTTGAAGAAGTTGTTCTCCCTTCTTCCTTCTCAAAAAGGAAAATCCAAGAGGCGTGAACTCTGGATTTTACATATTTTGATTCAAATGGTTTTACTTTCCAAAACCACTTGAGGTTTCATGGATTAGTAGATTTCGTTTCCTGCTCTTTGGAAATCTACCCAAGGCTGGTTAGAGCCTTTTACTCAACCTTCAAACTCACCAAAACTGGATTCGAGGCTAAAGTCAAGGGTAAGAGAATTTCAATGACTTTTGAAGAATTCTCCAAACTGTCAGAATTACCATTCTATGGTGAATCCGTTGATGGAAGAACAGAGGAAGACTCTGCTGATGAAGCATGGGAATCATCAGTAGATAGACACACTGTTGTTCAGGACCTGATGATCGAGGGATTGTCGAAAAGCTATCACTTCCTATCTATCAAATGAAGGTCCAATACAGGATGCTCATGTACGTACTAACACGGATGTTAGTGCCTAGATCGGGAAGTCACGTTGTTGTCCAGAGGGTGGACATCAATCTATTGTGGGGATTATTCAAAGAGCTCAAAATGAGTTGTACCTGGATTGTTCTCATGAACATGTCCGAATCAGCTCATGGTAAGCTGCTCCTCCCTTACCCACAACTCATTACAAAGATTCTGAGACATTTTAAGATTTCTGTTGTCAATGAAGAATCTGCCAAAACCACTCTCACGTTTGGAGAATCAATTGTAAACCAAATGCAAATGAAGCGAATAAACGGCATATGGACTCGAGCTCAGCGAAATACTGAACAAGCTAAGTCAAATGCGGAGCAAGCTGAGCCAGTTGAAGCCCATTCTGTGGTTTTAACGAAGTTGCTGGAATTCATGGAGAATCAAGAGTAGAAGCATGAGTAGAAGCATCTCTCAAGACACTCCAGGCATCACTCAATTCAGTTGCTCAAGATGTGGCTGCAATACAAGAACACTTAGGCCTTAAGATGTCGTTTGAAGATATTGCAGCTATAGGCCGACAAGCAACAGAAGATCAAAACCCAACCAACTTAGATAGCACTGAACCTCATGGAGAGGAGACACTTGCTGAGACTAATACAGCAGTCTCTACCTCTCCCGCTGATAATAATGAGGAACATCCCTAGACTAGTTGACTAGGTTTTTGGTTTCTTTGTTGTTTTGTAATGTTCTAGTATTGTATTGATATGTAGCTTTGTCTTTTTCTCTTATGTTAATATCTTTTTGCTTTAAATGACAAAGGGGGAGAGTTTACTGCACTTAACTTCTTTGTTACTGCACTTAACTTGGTTACTGCATCATAACTGCATTATATGCATTGTTGCTCTGATACTTATACAAGTTGCTCTGATACTTATAAATTGTGTTGCTCTGATACCAAGTTATATAAAGTTCTAAAATAGCTCTGATAATGTAGATTCTAAAAGTTAGCTCTGTATGCTAACTTGTGTAAAATAAATCTGATACTGCTTGATAAAATCATGGGTAGCAATATAGCTTTGATACTGCACTGCTAATTTGATGAATTCTGTGTTGCTACTCTGAAACTGATTTGGTACTCTGATATTAATTCTATTGATTGGTTTTAACAAGCTCTGGTTACTCTATGACTGATTATGTTAAAGTATTGTTAAAGGAATCATGAACTCCAAAATTCAAGGGGAGTCTTTTTAAATAACAATAACTATTTTCTTTAAGGTTTGAAATGTTAAACTCAAGTTAAAATTGTATGTTTGTCATTTAATCAAAAAGGGGGAGATTGTTAGACATAAGTCCTCTTGATCATGTTTTTGACATAATTAACAAACATACAATGTACAATGCATCCTTTGATAAATCTAACAGGTTGAACTGAGTAACATTTCAAGAACAAACAAGCAAACACTATACACTTGGAACAAAAGCTTGGAACTCAAGGAATCAACCAAAATTAGAAGATGTGCTTGAGAAAGATGCAAATATATATAGTGTGATCAGTAGTTATAGTTGTTATTTTAGTAGACTCATCACTATGGTTTCATACTTAAAGTATTTGCCAAAGTAAAAATGAAATCATAAAATAAGTAAGTAAATCAATCAAATGATAAGTCAATTGATGAATCAATTGGGCAATCGATTGTCTGACTCAGAACAAAAGATGTTATTAAGTACATCGATTGGGAAATCGATTACTTAAAGGCTTTTAGTGAAACATGAGTCTGGGTTTAATCAATCAATTGGACAATCGATTGGGACATCAATTGAGGAATCGATTTTGTGTTTCACAGAACCAACCACTTACTGAATCAATCGTTTGGCAAATCGATTGTGAAAAAAAATTTCATCAGGAATGAGTTCTGTGATCAACCAAATCGATTGCACAATCAATTGAATTAAGTTTCTTAAACTGCAAGTTTTGTGGCAATCGATTAGGTAATCGATTTAAGTTAATCATTTATCAGAAACATGGTGCATAATCGATTAGCACATCGATTTCAACCAAAATAGCTGAGCTACTGTAACAAGCCAAATCGATTGGATTAAAACATTGGAGTTACTGTGACCAACCAAATTGATTGGCAAATCGATTGCTTTAAAATGTCTGAGTCACTGTGATTAGCCAAATCGGTTGAACTAAAATGTTTGAGTTACAGGAAGTATTCAGCTCGTTGCCAAATCGATTGTGACTATGAATAAACGTCGACTGAGCAATCGATTGTTTTGATCTCGTTGTTTGAACAAAACACCTATAATCGATTACTCAATCGATTCTGATACACTCTTAGTATCAGTTTCTGATTTATTCATTAAAAGAATCGATAGACAATTCGATTCATGCTTATATTTTCAAGATTCAAGAAAAACAAGAAACGCGAAAATCGATTGGGCAATCGATTAAGCTGGTTTTAAAACTTTTATAAAATCGATTGAGCAATCGATTGACCTGATGTTTTTCTGAATATATATAAGCTGATTCAATCACATTTTAAAAGAACTGTTACACATTTTTAATAACTAATACACTACACTTGAAACAATTATTTCTTTTACAATAGTGAAACCAGGAAAAAAACTTAATTGTTACCACACACAAAGTACTCATTTGGAAAATTCTTTTGTGTGAAATTCATATTGTGATTGAGTCAACATCATTTGTCTGCTATTATTCTTTTCTGTAAAAACAATCTGTAAAGAAAGTTCTGGAAATCCAGTAGTGTGAACTGGTGACTATCTTTGTTGGTGCGTGTGTTCATCAAGAAGAAGTGTCATCTTGATCTCGTGAGAGTTTGGCGAGTAACTCCAGGGATAAGCTGGCATAGTAATAGAAGCGAGTGAGATGGATAGATAGGCCATGTGTGAGCTGGACAATCTTTAAAACGTACTCAAGTCAATTCTATTGGAAAGGCTGAAATCTGGTTTAGATTTCAGGACTGGATGTAGGCTATCAAACTGATAGCCGAACCAGTATAAATCCTGGTGCATAATTTTCTTATCCTTTCTCTTTATTTTGATATTGCTTGAATGCTTATTCTTGAATATTTGTATTGGTGAATTTCTGTCTTGATTAATATTCTGAATATGCATTGTATCTGTACTCTTATATTGATAATTCATGCAACTGTGAATCATTGTTCCTGAATAAATTCCGCAACTGATCATTGTTAATTTGATTAATAATCTTGTAAGATTAGTAAATACATTTCTCATATATTTTTTAACAAATAGAGGCCATAATTTCCAACAAATATTAATCCGATGACACAAATGAACTTATTGGATGCACAAGATTGCATAAAAACCCTAATTGGACTAGAATAGTCTAGGGAGGACGAAAATAACCTAAATGGTCATCCAATGACAAAAACACACCTATTGGATGCCCAAGATTTGTTAAAAACCCTAATTGGACAAGAATAAGCCTATGGATAACGAAAATGACCAAAAATGTTCAGCCATTGACACAAACACACCTATTGGATGCACAAGATAGGTTAAAAATCCTAATTGGACTCGAATAACTCTAGGGAGGACGAAAATGACCTTAGTGTTCATCCAATGACACAAATGAATTTATTGGATGCACAAGATTGGTTAAAAACTCTTATTGAACAAGAATAAAACTAGGGAGGACGAAAATGACTTAATGTTCATCTTATGACACAACACACCTATTTGATTCACAGATTATTGGTAGAATTGGTTACTAAAACCCTAATTACACTAGATATTTGAAACCTATGGGGGACGAAAATGACCTAAATGTTCATCCAATGACACAAACACACCTATTGGATGCACAAGATTGGTTAAAAACCCTAATTGTACAAGAATAAGCCTAGAGGAGGAGGAAAATGACCTAAAAGTTCATCCAGTGACACCGACACACCTATTGGATGCACACAAGATTGGTTAAAAACCCTAATTTGACTAGAAATAAACCAGAGGAGGAAAATGACCTAATGTTAATCCAATGACACAAATGAACTTATTGGATGCACGAGATTGTTAAAATCTTATTGGACAAAATAAGCCTAGAGAGGACGAAATGATCTAAATGTTTCATCCAATCACAAACAACCTATTGGATTGCAAGATTGTTAAAAACCCTAATTACTAGAATTAAAGAGGACGAAAATGACCTAAATGTTAATCCAATGACACAAATGAACTTATTGGATGCACAAGATTGGTTAAAAACTCTTATTGGACAAGAATAACCCTAGGGAGACGAAAATGGACCTAAATTGTCATCCAATTACCACAAATGAACTTATGGGATGCACAAGATTGGTTAAACAACCCTAATTGACAAGAATAAACCCCTAGGGAGACGAAAACGACCTAAATGTTCATCCAATGACACAAATGAAACTATTGGTTGCCACAAGAATTGGTTAAAAACCCTAATTGGACAGGAATAAGCCAAGGGAGGACGAAAATGACTTAATTTCGTAGCCTATTAGCATTTTTAATCAATCTTGGGCAATCCAATAGCTGTATTTGATTTAGTCATGGGATTCATTTTGTTTGGGGTCATTCGTCCTCTCATAGGTTTCTTTGTTATTCCAATAAGAGGTTTAAACAAAATTCTATGTGCTTTCCAATAAGTTCTTTTTGTGTCTGGATAACATTAGTTGTTTCATTTTCTCTGGTTTTCTAGGATGCTCCATATTGGGTTTTTAACCACGTTGTGGCACCAATATGTGTGTTATCTATCTACTAACTGTTAAAGGTCTCATTTTATATCTCCTATTATGCTTATTCTTGTCCAATAGGTCTTAACCATCTTGTGCAACCAATAAGCTTCATCATTATCATTGGCTGAACATATAGTCATTTCGTCCCTCCCTAGCCTATTCTTGTCCAATTAGGTTTTTAAACAATTACTTGTCATCCAATAGTGATTTGTGTCTTAGATGAACATTGTAGTCATTTTCGTCACATCCACTGTTTACTCTTGTTCAATTGGTTTTAACCAATCTTTGCATCCAAATAGGTGTGTTTGTGTCTGGATGAACTTTTAGTCATTTTGCTCCTAATGGTATTTTTGCCATAGCAGTTTTTAACCAATCTTGGGCCTCCATATAGTGTGTTTTTGTCATTGGATGAACGTATTAGGTCATTTTCTCCTCCCTAGGTTTAGTCCAATTAGGGTTTTATCCAATAAGTTTCTTTGTGTCATCGTTAACGTAGGTCATTCTTTCTCACCTCCCTAGGTTTATTCTGCCATTGCGTTTTATTCCATAAGAGAACATTTAGGTCCTTTTCTTCCTCCTTAGGCTAGCTGTTCCATTGGGTTTTTACCCAAATCATTCGTGCATCCAAATAGGTCTGTGTTTGTTTTTCTTTGGATGATTTAGTCATTTTCGTCCTCTCTAAGTTTACTGTAGTGTACTTAGGGTTTTAACCAATCTGGTGCATTGCAAATAGGTGGTTTGGTTCTAGATGAACTTTAGGTCATTTTCGTCCTCCCTAGGTTATCTTTTCCAAAAGGTTTTTTAACCAATCATGTCATTCCAATAAGTTTCTCTAGTGTCATTGGTAATGAACAATTAGGTCTTTTCTCCTCTCTAGATATTCTGTCTGCAATAAGAGTTTTAATCATTTTATGCTCCAATAAGTTCGTTTGTCATTGGTATAAACAATTAGGTCACTTCGCCTCCCTAGTTTATTCTAGTACCAATTAGCGATTTTTAACCAGCTCTGTGCGCCAATAGGTGATTTTTGGTCATTGGCTGAAATTTAGTCATTTTCTTCCTCCTCTAGGCTTAAATCCTTGTTCCAAATAAGATGTTTTTCAACAATCTTGTGAGCTCCAAAAGTTCATTTGTGTCTCATATGATTAACATTTAGTCATTTTCTTTACTCATCCATAGTTTTATTCTAGTCTAATTAGATTTTTAAACCAATCTTGTGCATCCAATAGATGTGTTTGTTGTTATGGGTCATGAACCTGAGGTCATTTTCGTCCTCCCTTTGCTTTTTCTTTACCAATTAGGGTGTTTTAACACTCTTTTGCATCCATAGGTGTGTTTGTTTCATTGGATGACTTTAGGTCATTTTCGTCCTCCATCAGGTGTACTCTAGTTGTAATTAGGCGTTTCTAATAATCTGTGCATCCTAATAAGTCATTTGTTCATTCGTTGAACATTAGGTCATTTCTACCCTCCTGTTTATCAAGTCCATTAGATTTTTAACCAATGGTGTCAACTAATAGTGTGTTTATTGGAGAACATTTAGTATTTTCTACTCCCTAGGCTATATCTTGACTCCATAAGATTTTTAACCATCTTTGCATCCAATAAGTTCATATTCTTACATTGTCATTAAACAATTATCCTTTCGCCTGCCTCTAGTTTTTCTAGTCAATTGGTTTTTTTTATCCAAATCTTTTGCATCCAATAGGGTTGTGATATTCTGATCATATTGAACATATTTAGTCATTTCATGTCCTCTCATTGAGCTTTTCTATGTCAACATTAGGGTTTTTTTAACCAATCTTTGCAGTTCCATAAGTTCATTTGTGTCTCAGAAAACATGTAGTTCTTTTCGTCTCACTAGGCATATTCTGCTTCTAAGAGTTTTACATCTTGTGCCATCCATAACTTCATTTCTGTCATTGATTACATTTAGGTCATTCATGCCTCATAGGATAATTATTCACTATGTCCAATAAGCTTTTTAACCAATTCTTGGCATCCCATAGGTTGTGTTTCTCCAATGGATGAACATTTAGGTCCATTTTTCTCCTCCGTAGGCTTATTCTTGTCCAATTTGGACTGTTTTTAACCAATCTTGCCTCCAATAGGTGGTTTTTTCATTGGAGACCATTTAGGTTATTGTCCCTCCCTAGACTACATAGTCTCCAATTAGGGTTTTTTTTATGCAACTTGTGCATCCATAAGTTCATTTGTTCATCGGATTACATTTAGTCATTTTCCTCCTCCTAGATTTATTCTAGTCCAATTAGGTTTTGTTAACCAATCTGTGCTCCAATAGTGTTTTGTGTCATTTAAGAATTGAACATTTAGGTCATTTCGTCCTCCATAGGTTTATGTACTGCAATTAGGGGTTATACCAATCTATGTGCAGTCAAATAGTTGTTTGTGTCTTAGATCGAACATTTAGTCATTTTCGTCCTTCCCTAGGCTTACTCTTCCAATAAGAGTTTTTACCTATCTTGTGCATCCAAATAATTTCTTATGTGCTTGCTGACAAATAGTTCATTCGTCCTCTCTTAGGCTTTTCTTGTCCATAGAGTTTCTTAACAGTTTTGAGCCATCCATAGGTCATTCTGTTCATGCGGATTAACGTTAGTCATTTTCGTCTTCCCTTAGGTTCTGGGTCCAATTACGGGGTTTTTAACACAATCTTGTGCCATCCAATAGGTGCTGTTTGTGTCCATAAGATGTACATTCAGTCATTTCGTCCTCCATAGGGTTTAGTGTAGTGCAACTTAGGGTTTTTAAACCAATTGCTCATAGTGTATTTGTGTCAATTAAGATGAACATTTAGGTCCTTTTCGTCCCCGCTAGGCTTACTCTTTCAATAAGGTTTTTAACAAGTCTTGTGCATCCAATATTTCTTTAGTGTCAATGATAACAATAGGTTATTTTCGTACCTCCTATTTATTTGGAGTCCAAGGATTTTTAACCAATTTTGTGCATCCATTAAGTGTGTTTGGTCATTGGTAAAATTAGGTCATTTTCGTCCTCTTAGCTATTCTAGGTCCAAAAGTTTTTAACCAATCTTTGCATCCATAAGTCATTTGGTTCATTTGGCTATGAATTAAGTTCATTTTCGTCTCCTAGTTTCTTGATCCATTGGGTTTCTTACCATTTAGCGGCATCATGTGCTGTTGTGTCATTGGTATGACATTTAGTCATTTTCGTCTCCCTTGGTATTCCTGTCAATTAGGGTTTTTAACCAAGTCTTGTGCATTCCAATTAGGTGTGTTTGTTTATCGGATTAACATTTAGTCATTTTCGTCTCATAATGTTACTCTAGTTATATTAGGTTTTTAACATTCTTGTTGCCATCAAATTAGTGTTTGGTCATCAAGAGAAAATTTAGTCATTTTATACCTCCCTTATCTATTCTTATCCAATAAGTTTAACAAATCTTGGCAATTACAGTAGTTCATTGGCATTTCATATGTCAATTAGGTCAGTTTTCTTCCTCCCTAGTTTATTCTAGTCCCAATTAGGATTTTACCATGGTGTGAAACCACTAGGCGTGATTTGTTTATTGGAATGAACATTTAATCATTTTCCTCCCTTTTCTTATTCTTGTCCAATTAGGTTTTTTACCATCTTGTGCATCCCAAATAGGTGGTCTTTTTCATTGGAGGACATTTAGGAATTTTCTCCTCCATAGAGTTAACTCTATGTATTAGTTTCTAACCAATCTTGTGCATCGAATAGTGTGTTTGTGTCAAAGGATAATATTAAGTCTTTTATCCCCCAGTCTTATTCTTATCAAATAGAGTATTTACAAATCTTGTGCCCAGTAGTTCATTTGTGTCATTCGAAAAAGTGTAGGTCAGTTTTCTCCTCCCTAGGTTATTCATAGTCCAATTAGTATTTTAACCAATGGTGTCAACCAATAGGTGTGTTTTGTTCATTTGATGAATTTAAGTCATTTTCGTCCTCCCTTTGCTTTCTTGTCCAATTAGGTTTTTCACCAATCTTTGCATCCAATAGTTGTGTGTGTTTCATGCAGACATAGGTATTTTCGATCTCCCATAGGTGTGACTCTGTGTATTAGGTTTCTAACCCAGTTTCGTCCATCCAAATAAAGTTTTTGTGCATAAGTAACATTTTATTTTCTCCTCCCTAATCTTATTCTTGTCCAATAGAGTATTAACAAATCTTGTGCATTACAATAGTTCATTTTTGTCTTCGATGACAATTAGGTCATTTTCTTCCTCCCTGTTTATCCTAGCTCCAATAGGATTTTTAATCAATTGATGCATCAATAGGTGTGTTTTGTGTCATTGAATGACATTTAGATCTATTTCGTCCTCTCTAGGCTTATTCTTGATCCAATAAGAGTTTACCATCTTGTGCGCTCCAATAAGTTATAGTGTCATTGGATACAATTAGGTAATTTGTCCATAGTTTTTCTGTCCAATTAGGTTTTTTAACCCAATTGTGCATTCACCCTATGGTGTTCTTCATGGCTGAACTTATTAGTCATTTTTCCTCCCTTAGGCTAATCTTGTCCAAGTATGGTTGTTACCAATTCTTGTCAACATAAGTTTCATTTTTTCATTGGATGAACATTTAGTCATTTTCCATCTCCCAGACTTATATCTTGCCTAAGAGTTTTACACTCTTGTGGCATCCATAATGTTCAATTTGTGTCATTGATACTTAATTCATTTTCCTCCTCTTAGTTATTTGTCCATTAGGTTTTTTAACCAATCTGTGCATCCAATAGTACGTATTGTGTTTTTGCTATTGGTGAGCCATTTAGTTTTTTCGTCTCCCATGACTTTTCTAATCCAATTAGGTTTTATTGCAATTTTGTGCATCCCAATAATTCTTTGTTCATCGCGATTACGATTAGTCATTTTTGTCCTCCCTAGTTTATTTCTAGTCCCAATAGGTTTTTTAACCAATCTTGTGCATCCAATAGTGTGTTTGTTTCAGTAATAATGCATATAGTCATTTCCATCTCCTTAGGCTAAGTTGTCCAATTAGTTTTTAAACAATCTATTGCATCCAATAATATTTGTGTCATCGATAATGACATTTAGGTCATTTTCGTCCTCCCGCCGATAGCTTCTTTGTTGCATGAGGTTTTATAACCTATCTTGTGTCATTGTGAAACTATTATGTCATTTCCTCTCTCCATTAGGTTTATTTCTAGTCAATTAGGGATTTTTAACATATCTTGTGGCAATCCAAATAGGGTTGTCTCATGGATAC
>PGTU02002667.1:0-20411 GCA_002896215.2 Cicer echinospermum
ATATATAAATAATGTGTTTGTTCATGCTATAATAATCACATTTATTCATTCGATAGTGCCTTTAAAGTTTTTCGAGCTCAAAGAGGTGCTACAGTGTCGAAGCAAAAGTCTAATAACATTACATGGATCCCAATAAAGTGCCCTCGTCAAACAAATAACATCGACTGTGGGTACTACGTATTGAGATTCATGAAGGAGATTGTTGAGAAGAATAAAACTATTATCACAGAAACGGTACGATATTTTTATTATTATGATTTTCATATATAAATTATCTATATATTTGATACTAACTTAATATAATATGTTCAATTTTTATATTGCAGTACTTTGACAATTCCAGTCCATCATATTCTGAGGAAGATCTGATGGAATTAAAGGAAGACTGGTGTCAGTATGTGCTTGACATGCAAATTATTTGATTTTCAGGGAAATAGCTTGTTGCTGGGCAAAGGATCTGAATATTATATGGTAGCTAGTGCATATTATGTATATTCTGTTAGTTATTATATGTATATGATCATAGGACACAATATATGAACATGCATATGGATGTGATTGTAGCTAATTAGGTTGTAAATTAGGTTATATATATGTATCTGAATGTAGTTAATTAGGTTTAAATTAGGTTATATATATGTATCTGAATGTAGTTAATTAGGTTGTAAATTAGGTTATATATATGTATCTGAATGTAGTTAATTAGGTTGTAAATTACAGAGTTACATATATGTTAATTAAGTTACAAAGTTCTGTTTTCTGTTCTACTGATTGTGTGAACTGCTTATGGTATTTGAATATGTTTTGTTGTGTGCACTGATTGTGAACTTATTTTGGATCAAAATAATTTTGGATAAAAAGATAAAAGACAACGCTTTCTAAAACAAATGCCATAAAAAGCTACAAAGCGCTTTTCATTTCAAATATTTAATTTACAGCGTTTAAAAAAAAACACATTTTACAGCGCTTTTTTTAAAAAGCGCTGTAAAATGTTGTTGAAAGCGCTATAATTGTGACATTTTACAGCGCTTTCTTAAAAAAGCGTGTAAAATGCAGACCCATAATTCATAAACATGGTGTACGTTTTACAGGCTTTCTCTAAAGCGCTGTAAAATGCAGACCCCATAATTTCATAAAATGGGTGTACGTTTTACAGCGTTTCAGTTTAAAAGCGCTGTAAAATGCAGACCCATAATTTCATATAATGGGTGTTGCAGTTTTAACATACAGGCTTTTGTAAAAAACGCTCTAAAGCGACCATAAATCATATAATGGGGTGTGCATTTTACAGCGCTTTTATGAAAAAGCGCTGTAAAATGTGCATAACAAGCGCGCATTATATTTAACTTGTTTGTATAGCGCTTTTTTTAAAGCGCGGTTTGTATCTTACAACGCTCGATTCCACAAGCTTTTTTTTTTTGAAAAGCGCTGTAAAATGGATTAAAAAAGTGCTGTAAATGCATTTTTTCAGCGTAGTCATCTAATATTATGAACTTTTAATAATTCTAAGAATGTAAAATATGGGATAAAATTTAGAAAGAGGTAAATAAAGGGGGTTAAAACTACTCAAAATAAATTTGAGGTCTAAAATTGCAAAATTGATAAATATAGGAGCTAAAAGTGCATTTAATTAAGCCTAAAAAATTATTATAGAATTAAAGTTTTTTGTGTTTGTTCAGTATAATGAAATTAGTTTAATATAAAAAAAAAACAGCCGGTTATAAAAAATGTTTTTCAGGAAAGATTACTCAAAATAGCTTTTCATTTAAAAAAAAATTAAATTATTTTCGAATGTATATTTTTTTTAAAAGCTATCTTAATAAATTAATTAATGTAATCTTGTGTTTAAAAACGATATATAAAAATAAACAAGCTGATATTAATAAATTTGACAATTAAAATAAGAACATGCGTACTATCTAATAAGAATAGACATAATTTTATTTTTTCTATTTAAATGTAGTTAAACAGTAAAACTTCAAACATAGGAGTATATCAAATGAAAGAGCTTTATAATAATATAAAATGAAAGCGAATGCTTGTTAGTCATTCAATTCGAATATAATGGTTAAGATTTGATGAAAAATTCATCGGATGGATTGTATGTATGATCAAATTTAATCATTTTAACCTCTCATATTAAATTTTTTCATCACTTATTATATCTCCATATAGGGTTGAACAACAATAAGCCAACTACTACAGTACTGCTCGCCCGCAACGGTGATATGGATTGGGCAGGTTCTACGTGTTACCCGAGTCCGACGAGTGAGAAAGTAGGTACAAAGGGTAGGTGGGAGGATGTCGAGAAGGAGCTTTCATCCTCTGTAACTTATTTAAAATATACCAAATAAAGTCCAAACGAATATTTCATAATTCATATGAATATCATACAAATAATAAGGATCGACGAATTAATAGAGTCCAAACTCCAAGACATATGATAAAAAATAATAAATATCTATTATATATATATATATATATATATATAGCTTTTATGGAATGATATTTCACTTGCATGATACTTAGTGAATCACTGACATATAAACTGAAATATATTAATTATCAATCTATGGTTAATTGGTTTTAACATATATCAATATATTTTAAAAAAAATCAATAATTTTTTTAAGAAAAATACTAACTCGTCCATTGCTCAAGTCATTTACACTAATCATCTTTTGTAGTGCAATTATATGACATGTTCGGTGTTATCAAGATAAAATTATATAGTGGCTTACTATCAGTTGAAGTCTAATTTATCCATTAGTTATTGAAAAGTGTGATAGTAAAATAATATGAAACAAATGACACACTACTTCTAATTTTAATGTTTCATAAATTTATAACTTTGATATGCTTTTCACATACATTATCATTAACGAAATTATCTCTGTGTGTGTTGCACGAATGTAAATAAAAGTATATATAATAGTTCAAATAGATAATATAAAATTATGGCAGTGCTATATAGCACGACATGCCATATGCATGAATATGCACCAATGCTCCCTTTGATCATGGGTATTATTAGTTCAATGTGTTTTTTTACGAAAGAATGAAGACCAACTTTAATTGTTATTATTTATTCAATACTGAAGATACTGAATACAAGAATTTGACTTTTGATACAACAGTGAACAAAGAATGGTTAAGGCTATTGATTCTTTCCATCAGCAGTCCGTAAGGTGTACCTGCACATACTTTATCAATCAAGTAAAAATATTTCAGAAAATGAGAGACTTTTCAAGTTCGAATTTATGTGTGCCTTTATTATCTAATTGGTCTCGTTTATATAGTGACTCCATATATGGTTTCTAGAAGATTTTCATTGTGATCATCAAAGAAGAGGTTTGTGATATTCGGATCACACTCTAATGTTGGACACATGTCCTTGTAATTAGACAATGGTGTTTGTCATCTGGTGGTTGTGATCACGGTGTAATTGTCATCAAGTGGCTCATAATGAGCGCATAGGTGAGCTATTGTGTTTCTTATCATTATATTATCTCACTACAACGTTTTTAGCTTTTGGCCAAATTTATCTTAGCAACGGCTAAAAGCTTGTGGCTAGAAACGAGAATAGACAATAGTTTTATGAGTATTGTTTATTACATACATATAAATTACACTTTTTTGGTTGTCAAAATAAAATGTTGCATATTTGTTTTTAAGGTACGGGTTAAAAAGAGACAACATTTTTAAACCATTGTCTGTGAAGATTTTAAAGCAACATATTATAAATGTGGCTTTAGTATAAAAAAAAATGTTTATGTACCATGTTTAAACCACAATACATAACTGTGGGATAAAATAGAAAAAGGTGTTGGCTAAACCTAAACTCTTATTTGTCTGAACCTAATTTCCCAAATAATACTTCTCCAAATTACTTGAGTTCCCCCAAACACCCTTAACCATAACTCGTGAACCATAACGCGTGAAGCATAACCCTTTTTGATGCATCTGTATCTCTTTCCTGAACCATAATTCTTCTCTCGTCTTGCACGACAATGCCTGAATGACGCTTTCCCCACACCAAAACCTTGCCTCTCACCGGAACAACGCCTCTCGATGCGTCTCTTTAAAAGGGTTGTGTCTCAGCCTCCCTCTGTCGTCTCTTTACGTATTGAAACCCTCAGCTCACGATAAGCTCGTGTCTTCCTTAACCCTCACTAGAAGGTCAAACATATGTAAGAATATGCTTCATCCATGTTTTTTTTTTTATGCTTCAATTTGTGTTTTGATGTGTTTCAGTTCATGTCCTACAATGTATTATGTGTAGTGTGTGTCTGTGTGCGCTAGAAAATGCAGCTTTTTCTAATTTTTATTTATTTATTCATTAAGGGTTTTAGGTCTTTTCAACACACACCCATTTAACTTAATTATTTTATTTATTATTATTATCAAAGCACTTAACCCATTTTCGCAGTCAACATCGTGTATTCAGTTTCCCAGTTTTTTTTTTCTCTTTCTCTATTTCACTTCACAAACGTTCAATTTAATTGTTTCTCTCTTTCACACAAGTTGTTTTTCTTTTTCGTTATAAGTAGTCTTCATTTTTCTTCTTTGTAACTAGTCTGTTTTGCCTTCTGTTTTTGTCCATAATATGATTACCCCTATATTACTATTAGTTTGCTTGATACTCTTGAATAGTTAAATAAATTTATACAAATGTGTAGGTCCATGGTTCTACTTGTGAACAAAAAGTAATTCCAAACAGGTATTTGCAGTTACATTCACTATTGACATAATCTATGCTTTCCATTATTCAAACATTATTTTGTGAGATAGACTATACTATATATATGTGGGTTAAAATTTTCATTCAGATAGACTATACTAATTTTTCTTGAAAAAGAGTTGTGTGTGCACGTGCGCGTGTGTGTCTATGTGTGTGTGCGCCTTCTTGAAAATATTTGTGGTCCATCCATCTTTAGTATTAAAAAAAAATGACTTACCTCATTCTTTTAACTCTCCTTCATGACAAGATTTTATGACAATTCATGGTGTTGTCTTGAAATAATGTAGACTTTATGTCCTTGTCTCAACCAATTAAGAGATGAGATAATGTATATTCATTCATTCTTAACACTTTAATTCATTTGTTATATCTCACATCTTCCTCTCTCTTAAACCAAGATTATAATTTATATTTAATTCTCTACAAAAAGAATTCTAGGCAATTTTTTGGTGTCATAACTATTAGCAAAAACAATTAAAAGGTAGTTTACACACTTTTTCTATTCTATTCCCATACGTATTTTTTGTTTCTCCTAAATAACCAAATTTTCTATCACAAACAAAAGAAAGAAAAAAGAGATGAACATCGTCTGCTTCCTTTTCTCACACCATCATTATCATCAGGTCGCATTACAATTTTTCTTATAGTACCATCTCAAGTAAAAGTTTGATTTTTTGTCTTCTACTTTGATTCGTGGGGTTAAAACGTTGCTAGAAGTAAAACACCTAAGGTAAGAATTTTCTCCAAGCAAGGTTGAGTTAGATATTAATTTAATAATTTGTAAGATATTGATATGATGTCTTGTTGTTTTAAAATAAATTTTTTGATTTTATGTTTTACCTTAAAGAACTTAACTATAATTGTTTTGTATTTTATGAGTAATATGTTGTCTGATAGATATTGCTGATTCATTAAATAAAAAATCCAAGAAATGCAATAAGATAAAGCACAAAAGAAATAAACAAATTACAGAGAAGTTAATTTGTATGAATTACCAATCAAAAGTTTTACATAGGCGACAAATCGTAATTATTACAAATGATCACTATAATAAAATTCAAACATTATGATTTATTAACAATGTAACAACTCTTTAAACTAACAAAATATATAAATAAATTTCATTACAAAAATCACTACAAACCAAAACATCTATCATAAAAGATATGAAGAAACTTCTATAAAAAAAATATATATATTTTAACTTTTTATATGTTATTGGATTATTTTATGCTCTTTTTTTCCTTTATGTACCAATCTAGCTATATATTTATTTGTTAACATAATTTTCATAATTTAAATATACAAAATATTCCAATCAAAATCAATTTATTTGTATATTGATTGGAGGGATCTCTCTCTCACCACACACACACATATATATATATATATATATATATTAAATGTTATAAAAAGCATGTTATTTAAATATTTGACAACATAATTTTCAATAATTTATAATTCATATTCTATTTAGAATCTATTTGAGCATTAATTGGACGGGTGTCACGTTGCTAAATATTTTTTTTATAAAAATACAATCAAATATTTGTGTATGTAACATTTTGTGACTTACATTTCGATGGGCGAGAATGTATTAAAACATAGATTGAAAAATGATAATTTAATTTATTTATTTAGTTACTAAGGAATTTTTTTTGAATTTTCTTTTGTTGCGTTATATTCAAAAATCAAATCTCAATAAAATAATAAGTGTTAATATCACAATGAATGTTTATTTAAGTTTTTTAGCAACTAATGCTTATTTATTTAAACTTGAAATGATCTCTCAAAAAAATTAATTCTTAAAATAAGATATGTATTTTCAAAGATAATTGTATGAAATTTTATTAAAGAGATTACAACAAAATTAAACCTTTTAATATTTATGCTCTATAGTCTATATATAGGAACGATGTATACCAAACAAAAATCACAAAAACTTGCAATTAACACTTATTCACACTCATTCTTCCATGGAGACATTCCTCGACGCTCTTCATGTTTGTCTTGTCCATGATTCAATTCTTATTTGAATAATAGTTTCTACATTAATTTTGATTACACCAACACAATTTTAGAATCCAATGTTAGAAACATTGTATCTCTATCTACAATTACAATTAAAAACATATTTGTTGTTCCTCATAAAATCTTATGTAATTGTACAAAGATGGACAATATTGTTGCGTTATACCATATGTTTTCTTCCGTGCCTACTTATTTAATAGATTCAATTCTATCTAAAGTGGAATAATGTGCTAGACAAATTATTACAATCAACGATATTGAAGATGAATTTGTCGCTTTTCGTTACCACAAGACAAAGGACGGAGCAAATTGAGGATTTGTTGGAAATATTCGAACTTGATCATCCTTCTTATAATTCTACAGAGAGATGTTCAATTTATTTGGAGGAATTTTGTAGTAGTTTAAAGTTAGAAATTGTTTCTATAAAGTGTTCACGTTTTTTTCATAAAAATTATATTATACAGTAGATTGAAAGATGTGTTAATTATTCGTCTTCTTGTACTAGTTCATTGTGTCGGCGTCAAATATTATAAAGAGAAAGAAATATCAAATATATTTTTCTTTAAGCATGACTTTATTTATATTTGACTTTGTAATTACCTTGTTTTAGGTGTCTTTTACTTAGCCTAATTATTCAACTGTGCCTTTGCGTTATTGTCTTTGTACGAGTATTAAATCTCTTTATGGTGTAACTTAACAATGGTAACAAATAAGATGCTATTCTATCAATTTTATAACTTAATTATGGTAACAACCACAATACTATTAAATCTCTTTATAGAATCTAAACAATAAATTAACAAACACATCAAGTATAAACTTGAAACAAACTAAAACAACACAATGGGACAAAAAACTAAAACACCACACTATATAGACAAACAAAACAACATCACACTCGGACGATAAAATCACAAAACTAAAAACTATATATATTTATATAGAAACCGCTTATTTAAATAAAATTACAAAAACACAAGTTAGATGATTGACTTTAAGACAAAAAATGATCTTAAATCATTCATCTCCAATAAATGAAGAAGAAAATCCTACTAAGAAGAAGAAAAATAAGTAGACCACAACAGATTATTATGTGTATGTTGGTTGAGTAACTAATCAAAGGTAATGCTAATATTAACTCTAAATTGTAGATTTTAATTTATATATACTAATAATGTGCAAAAAAATTTAAACAAATATTCAATTAGATCTCTATATTTATAATATCATATCTTAAAATAGGTATATATATATTTTCTTGAAGTGAATATAATATTTAAATAATGAGATATAATTGAAAAGTATTATTAAAATCATTTTAAACTATACCATATAAATTTTTGAGATACTATAAATATAATCTTTCACAAAACGTGTTGTTTCATACTTTCATTCATTTCATGGTCAAACAAAGATTCAAAATTGACAAATTATATTGAAAACAACTTAAATTTAATGTCAGTAAAATTAAAATAGATAAATCTACAAATATATAGTATTGATAATCATGTCATTAGTTGAATCTATAATAAATCAAAATTGGTGTGTCAGTCTAAACCAAAAGAACACCGCAACAAGATGAAAGATTAAACAACACTACAATAAGACGGCAAACAAAACATTATTGTATTTCAGATGAAGAATTCACATAAAAATACAAAAGAAAACTAAATCTATATATTGAAAAATATTTAATTGGTTAAAAATGACAAAATAATGACTCAAAAGCACCTCTATTGATTGAATGAGAAAGAAAGGAAAAAGAGACAGACAGTTAAATTTAGAGACGCCGCACTGATATTGATACTATCTAAAAATACATTGTGTGTAGATTATTAAAATTGAAACTACTAATACAGATAAGCCACAAGCTTAAGCTTATTATGTTTAGATACAAGTTAACACAATCATGAATTTCAATTTTTAAGTAATTAATGTTCTGTATATGCATTTTCTTTAAAGTAGTTTTGTACAAATGAAAAAATTAACAAGAAAATTTCAAATATATATCTTTACTTTACATAAATACACTCAATTAATTACTCTCTCTTCATTGGTGTAACGGGTAAAATATATATATATGTAGTAATTAATGTAACCTTGAATTTTAAAACATTTAAATATAAACAGGTTTATCTTGAAAAATGCAAAATTAATGGACAAAATATCTATTAAGAACTGAAATTCTCACTTAAAATCAAGTCAACTCTCTTAAAAACATGAAAATATCAACTATAGATTTTGCTTTCATAGCACAAAACATCATTTCTCTATTAACTTTTTGGGAGTGAAACATTACCGGTGAACTCATCAAGTTATTGAATCTAAAAATTACATAACAAACAAGTATGCTTTACACAATCTATGTGCAACACAATACTACATTTTAATCAACATTAAGACCAACACTTTTAGTAATAAGACAATGAAATAAGATATTCTAACTAAACCTATTAATCACTTTTCACCAAAACTTACAACATCATCTTTCCTAGCTTCACTTGAAGCAAAAAAAATCTCCTAGCTGTGAATATTTAGAAATTGAATCAAAATAACAAAAAGATAAATCTCTACATTATGTTACATTATTTGTAATTTATATAAAAACTACCTTAGTACCACACTTTGGACAATACATTGTACTGATGATGAGTTGACAGCTAAATCTTCATTACTTCTAAACCATCAATAGGGAGACTGCAATTCAAAGTTAAATCACAATTAATAATCTAAAGTCAGCAGTTTTTGACTCAAATAATCACATACGAGCTAACGAAAATTACCTCTTTGGTTTCTCTTCTCTCAAGGCATAACATAGCACTAAATATGAAGTGTCTTGCCTCTCCTAAATTATATCACCAACAATAAAAATCTTTAATTTTATTATTACTGTTCTAATTTCAAATAAATTAACCAAGTCATAATTATTTAACTTTTAAAACAAGTCATACATATTCAAGTAACTAATAACGAAATCATTAATATTTAGTTTCACTTGCACTATTTTTCATTTCTTCAGCATCAGAGCCTTTAAATGTTTCTCAAATTAGCCTCTACAATTAAGTTTAATATTAAGAGAAACATATATACACATACTTATGTAGTCACAAATGATTTGAAATAATGTTGCATTTCTTCAAATTAAAACAAACAAAGACTTACTAAAATTTGAAACCAGAATTTCTGTTACACCTTTAAATTCTTGCTTGCAGAATTTTTTATCATGCAATCAGCAACCAGCCTGTACAAACTATACAACTGGCAACAATGTCCTGTGTTTGTGTTTTCACAGCAGCAACCATCATCTCCCACAACGGCAGCTGCATGCAGATTTTCATGCACTGCCTCCCAACATCCTACCCCTTACCAAATCGGACTCCAAACACATTTGTTGCGGCGACTTTATCCCTCAACATAATCTTGTGATAAAATATGTTCTACGAGTATAACAGCGCATGAAGCTGGCTGCCCCTTCTCCATGCAGCTTTTCCGTACAGGGCGCATGGAGCTGGAGCATGCGTAGCTTATGTCACTCGTCTGTGTAGGGAGGGATTAAATTAAGTCAAATTTGCAAACAGATTAAATTAATTATGAGAATTTTAGAGTTTAAATAAAAAAATAAAAAATGATACTATGAATATTTATATCCATCTTGCTATTCATTTCAATTGTTATTGCTAATTAGTATCACCATGTTAACCAACTTGATACAAAAACTAAAAGTAATCGCTATTTATAGGGAGGGATACAAGACTCATGAGAGATAATAACCAAGTACTATAGAAACTAATCCTAAAATTAATCTAAAATATACTAAAATTACAAATTGATTCTACGAGATATTATAAAATATTTTATAATATTCCAACAATATCCTTTCACGTGCTACTCTAAGTTACATTTGTTGAGTACCTGAAGAACTCAGCAAAGGGTGACTGATGATGTGCGGCAGTGGAGGCATTACATTTTCCTACACTTTCCTCCTACACATTAATTATAGACAACATAGTTAAACTTTAAGTCTCACATTAAATGCATTCTCATTAACTTAAATATTAATTTGTATCCTCATGGCTTTAGATTGCAAATAAAGAGGCAAGAGAAGATCAATAAAATTAACAATTTCATTGCATACCTCAGGGACTTCTTGACCACACAAACCAGCACCACTATCTTGATTATATGGAGCTTCAAGGTCTTTTTTCCCAATATGGAGCTTTAAAAATCATGTTATAACTCCTAAATCACATTTAAAAAATTAAGTAACTGCATTTACAAAAACAAGGTTTTTAGCAGATAACAAAAATGTAATTCACAATGCAAACAGACAAGTCACCATAAAGCTTAATAGTGACAATGACTGGAGGCTGAGTGAACAGACAATGCATCAGATAGAAAAACCTTCTTATTCTTCTCAGATTATGCTTCTTGAGCAACAAGCTGCAATTCAAAGGCAAGAAATGTAAATCACTAAGTAATCTGTTAGACTATTGTTTCTATCATAATCCTGTTGCAGCAATATTACAAGGCAAGTAATGTTAAGCATGTATGCTAGACGCACATAATTCCCATAAGCATTCGCTAGAGAACCATAAATATTTTGGAATCCTTTAGTTCAATCTTAAAGAGATGTGTGGGTGTAGTCTTTAACTCTTAACTAATTTCACATTGTCATAAACCCTATAATCGAAAAAGGGCATTCTCCTTGACATATCTAATTTGCTAAGAACAAATGGATGTAGCAAATTGAGTTTCAAATTTTATAGTATTACCTATTCACAATCCCATTCATACCAATCCTATGTAACAAGAAAGCATCCTACCTAGTTTTGTTTTTTCAATAGACCTCTAGAAATCATTTCACGTAGAAGCTTTTCTGCCTTATCTCTTTCATCTTGGTCAAAGAGGGCATAAATAATTGTTTCATAACTTACAACATCAGGAATACAACCATTGTCTTCCATTCTTGATAACAAAGCAAGTGCTTCATCAAACAAACAATCCTTGCAAAACCCATTTATCATAATATTATATGTCCAGACAGTTAGTTGGTAACCTTTAGTCAAAAGATCATGAAACACCACTTGTGCATTCTTAAGTCTTCCACCTTTGCATAGTCCATCAATCAATATATTGTATGTGGACATATTTGGCTGAATACCTTGGTCTTTCATTTTCTTAACCAATGCAATTGCCTGGTCAAGATGATTCTTTTTGCACAAAGCATGTAATAGAGAATTATAAGTGATTACATTAACCTGCAGACCTATACGATGCATCTCATCAACAAGTTCCCACGCATAAGAGATTTTCCCCGATTTACACAAACCATCAATGAGGGTATTATAAGTTACCACATTAGGAACAATCATCTTGTTATGCATTTCTTTAAAGAAGTTCGTGGCTTCATCCACCATTTTATTCTTGCACAATCCATTAATAATGATATTGTAGCACCAAACACTTGGCACCACTCCCTTGTGCACCATAGTGTTGAATATTTTTATGGCCTTGTTCACTTGGTTAACTAAGCAATACCCATCCATCAAAGCATCATACGTTACAACATCCAGTTTTACACCATCTTTTATCATTATAGCTAACACATTCATAGCTTCTTTGACCTTTCCTTCCTTGCATAAGGAATCAACCAATATGTTAAAAGTATAAACATTTGGGTTGATGTTGTTCAATACCATTTCATGAAACAAACCAAATGCTTCTTTCAATTGACTAACAATACAAAATCCATATATTAGATTATTGAAAGTGATAACACTAGTGTCGCGGCCTAAAATTTCGAGTATTTCTCGAATTCAATGGAGTCGCCACCAAAATTTATTTTTAAATAGGGAAAATATTGGGAAACCCTTAAAAAATTACAAATAAAAGAAAATGGTCTTTGAAACCAAATTTTGAGTTCGGGAGTCGATTATGCGTAGGAAAGGTATTAGCACCCTACGACATCCGTTAAAAACGGTTACCTATAATTAATTGTGCAAAATTAATATTAACTTAAGTATATTTATTTTTCTTTATTATTAAATATGAATAACAATTATTACTATATTTAAAATATGATTTTTGAAATAAATATGTACTTAATAAAGGATAAAAAAAGAAATTTTTATTTTATGTGCTTGACAAGAATGTGGTCTTGCTCCTACGTATCTCCCGGTGCGATGGAGAAATCAAAGCTACATAGTTCTTGGGTAAGAAATGCGGATGTGTTGATTTTTAAAAGAAAATGGGTTTTGTTATATAAAAAAAAATGTTTTTGACGAGAAAGGAAAATGAATTTGTTTGACTGGAAAAAGAATATATTTTGAAATACGAGTTTTAAGACAATCAAGTTGTACAACTTGTGTCCTAAAAATTTAATGATTAAAAAGATGTCTCATCTAATTAATCTTTTTAAGAATATTTTATTATTTTCAATTTTAAAATTGAGTTTTCAAACCAACAAGTAGTACAACTTGTGTCTTAACAACTCAAAGATTAAAAAAAATGTCACATCTAATTTAATCAAATTTAATAAATAAATTTTAGATTAATCTATTAATTTATCAAAATAAAAGAAAATAAAAATAAGAATGAATTTTAGTATCATCATAATGTAATAATCAACACCTAATTTGAAACAAACATTCCCTTTGATTTTATTTTTTAGCAAATAGAATTTTATAAACTTAATAATTTAACAAAATAAAAATGCAAGTAGTACTTAAAAATAAATAAAATAAAACCTATTATGTGTAACGTGTTTGCCTACTCTGCAAAAAATTGGAAAAGAAGATTGAAGCTACTCTGCGCAAATTGAGAAAAAAGAGAAGCTGGAACCTATATATATATATAGACACTATGTGATAGTGTGCCAGAGCTATTAAAATCGCTTTATAGGACCTGCTGCCTGAGAAGCCAAGCCGTAACATATTGAAAAATGTCATAAGTGGTCAAAGTCCTAATACAAAATATACATACATGGAGTTGATTAATTTTCAAAAAAAAAAGAAGATAAATAGCATCAACACCATTTCAGCACTCTTAGAAGTTAAGCATTTCTGATTTTTTTTATAAAAAAAAAAACATCTCCATCTTCCTACTATTTAACAATAATTTCATATTTAAAGAAAATAAAAAAGCATCATTTTGAAGAGTAACATCAGACATTTCAGCAAAACAAACAACAAATAGAAGGTATATTCTTAAGCGCGAATACAATAAAGCATTATATTAAGGAGATAGAGAGCAAAACAAACTTGATAGAAGCTGATCTGAGTATGGCGGCGAAGAAAAAAAAAAGCAGCGGCAGTGCACAACTGATGGTTGAAGATGGTTACGGTGGTAACTTAACTTTGGTTTTTCCTTTGCTACTACTACTCTTGTTTTTTCCTTCTTCTTTTACGGTGTTTTTTTCTTAGTCTCCAATTTTTTTCTCCTTCTTTCTATGCGTTTTTTAGTGGTATTAATCTCAGATTTCTCCTCCTCAAAAAAAATGTCTCTCCCCCTTTGTAAAAAAAAAC
The DNA here is from genome assembly GCA_002896215.2 of Cicer echinospermum. Lineage (NCBI taxonomy): Eukaryota > Viridiplantae > Streptophyta > Magnoliopsida > Fabales > Fabaceae > Cicer > Cicer echinospermum. The sequence goes on from PGTU02002667.1 coordinate 14,296, forward strand.
AGATGTATTTATAGAGTTTTTTTATCTGATTAGTTGTTTTCTTGGCTGTGTCTCTGTTCTATTTATTTCCTGTTTGATGTTTTTTTTCCTTTGCTCATCATCTGCGTTTTTTTCTACACCTCTGATGCATTCATGATTTTGATTTACTTGCTTTGATCTGTTCTATTGCTGAGCTTTAATTTGTCTTTAGTTTCTTTTTTTTAAACTCTAAAGGTTGTCTCTTTGTTCTGCACAATGTGTACCAAGACTGATTTAAAAAATTATGTTTTTATGTTTCTCAATTCAGTTAAAACAGGAACAGATGTACCCATAAGCATGGCTTGTGCATCAATGGCAGTCATCATCAACATGGCAGAGTTTGGCAGTGAACAAAGTCAACATAGCAAGGCTGGCTTGATCTGATTTAAATTTTATTGTAATTTATTTTTGCCTTTATTTTAGTTTTTGATTTGGTTTTAAAACTCTAATTAGATTTGAAATTGTAAATTTAATATATAATGAAATTATTTATTGTAATTATTTTTATTTCCTTTTTTAAATACATATTTCCTTCTTATATTTGTTTTCAAAATGGACAAAATTAGGGTACTACAGCTGCCCCTATTTAATTATATTTACTTGAAAAATATGAAAATATGAATAAACAAAATGGTATTCTTTTCATGTTATCAGGTAAAAGATAAGTAAATATAAGGACCTAAATTTTGTCCAATAACAAACACATGTGTTAAAGTGCATTTGAAATGTTAAAGTGAGAATGATGCAAAATTTTTTAGATATGCAGAAAAATCGTCTTCGGATTAATTATCGATGCGTAGATTGACAGAAATAAAGATGATCGTCTTCGGGTTGGTTACCGATGCGTAGATTGACAGAAATGAAGGTGATCGTCTTCGGATTGGTTACCGATGCATAGATCTATAGAAATAAAAATGATCGTCTTCGGATTGGTTACCGATGGATCTATAGAAATTAAAAATGATCGTCTTCGGATGGTTACCGATGCGTAGATCTATTAAAAATTAAAAATGATCGTCTTCGGATTGGTTACCGATGCGTAGATCTATTGAAAAAATGATCGTCTTCGGATTGGTTACCGATGCGTAGATCTATTGAAAAAAATGATCGTCTTCGGATTGGTTACCGATTCGTAGATCTATAAAAATTAAAAATGACCGTCTTCGATTGGTTACCGATGCGTAGATCTATAGAAATGAAGGTGATCGTCTTCGGATTGTTTACCGATGCGTAGATCGTAATTGGTCCAATCTTGAAGGTAGATAAAGAGGGGATATGATATTTGCAATTCATGATAAGGTATGAACGATTCATGCGTGTGTGATGCATTGAGTAAAGGTAAAGTGTCAATGAAGATGCATGGATCATGTGAGTATGAGTAAATTATGCATTATAGATAAATTCATTGTTCTTTTCTTTGATTCCCCCGATCCTTATGCTTTTCTCCGTCCCAAGATTCAATGATGAATAAAGACAAATATTGTTTCCTCATGATGACTCTTCGTATCTACCGAATGACCGCTTTTTTCGAAGTGAAGCAGAAATCCATTGTTTAAAATGACTACCCTCCTTATTATTCTTCACACACTCATATATCTTGAGAATCAAACGAGTTCCCGTGTATATTTTCAAGTGTCAAAATTTTTTAAAGTATTTTTATATTTTCACATATTTCAAATTCCAACATCTATTATTATAAAACAAAAAATAGAACACTCAATAATGAAACTGGATTGGTATATAAAGAGTGTAACGTACAAGATCGAATGACAATATTGGAAAATGCACTTTCGTTACATTAAAAGCAGAACAATTTGAGGCAGGGGTTACAATGTGGGGACGAGTATGTTTAATTTAAGTGGAGACATAACAAACGCTAGTCATTCTTGTAATTTAAGAATCCTAATAATCAACTTCCAAAAAATAATAATTGCCCCAGTTTGAAGTGCTTGATTTTTTTTATCCCTATCTTTTGCATGGACTACTCTTCCAAGTTTCCAATCCATCGGGATGCTCTAATTTTTGCCTAGGTCGCCTTTTCAGGTTTTCAACCTAGCGAGCTCATCACCGTTTTTAAGCATAATATTTTTTGACTGCATCTGAATTTACTGGAAGTGGAAGGCCATCTCCATCCATTTCTGCGAGTATTAGAGCTCCTCCAGAAAAAGCTTTTTTCACAACATATGGTCCTTCGTAATTCGGGGTCCACTTTCCACGAAAATCTTTTTTTATAGGCAATATTTTCTTTAACACCAAGTCCCCTTCTTGAAACTCTCGAGGACGGACTTTTTTCTCGTATGCCTTTTTAAGTCTTTTTGATATAGCTGGCCGTGACATAGAGCTATCATCCTTTTTTTCTTCTATGAGATTTAACTGGTCAAATCGTGATTGAACCCACTCAGCCTCTTCCAGTTTTTTTTCCATCAAGACTCTGATCGAAGGAATTTCAACTTCAATGGGAAGTACCGCTTCCATTCCATACACAATGAGAAAGGAGTTGCCCCTGTTGAGGTACGAACAGAGGTTCTATAGCCATGTAATGCAAAGGGAAGCATTTCATGCCAATCCTATATATGTTTCCACCATCTTTTGTATGATCTTCTTGATATTCTTATTTGCTGCTTCTACGGCTCCATTCATTTTCGGACGATATGGCGAAGAATTATGGTGCTGAATTTTGAAAACTATCACACAACTCTTTCATCATTTTGTTATTCAAATTAGTCGCGTTATCAGTGATTATCTTGTTTGGTAAGCCATATCGACAAATCAATTCTCTTTTGATGAATTTGACAACCACACTTCTGGTCACATTGGCATAAGAAGCTGCTTCAACCCATTTTGTGAAGTAATCAATAGCTACCAAGATAAACCGGTGACCATTGGAAGCTTTTGGCTCATGAGTCCAATAACATCCATCCCCCACATTGAAAACGGCCATGGTGATGTTAAAACATTCAAAGAGGTGGGCGGTACATGTACTTTATCAGCATATATTTGACATTTATGACATTTCTTTACATAACTAAAGCAATCAGATTCCATTGTCAGCCAATAATAGCCAGCCCTCAAGATTTTCTTTGCCATTGCGTGTCCATTTGCATGAGTTCCAAAAGAACCTTCGTGAACCTCTTGAATGATCTTTTCTGCTTCTGCTTATATCCACACATCTGAGGAGAACCATATCATGATTCCTCTTATAAAGCACATCACCATTTAAGAAAAAGTTCATTGACAACCTTCTCAAAACCCTCTTGTCGTTCTCTGAAATACCTGATGGATATTCCCTATTCTTAACATAGGATTTGATATCATAAAACCATGGTTTGCTATCAAGCTCTTCTTCTATCGATAAGCAATATGCTGGGCTTATCCTTTTGTTGAATTTTTATGACCGGCACATCCTGACCGACGCTTATTTTGAACATTGATGATAATGTGGCCAAGGCATCAGCCAATTGGTTTTCTTCTCGAGAATATGGTGAAAAAGTGATATGCTCGAAGTTTTCTACCAATTCTTTGATATGTGTATGATACAGAACCAATTTGGAATCTCGAGTTTCCCACTCTCCTTTTGTTTGATGGATTAACTAAAGATGAGTCTCCATATACCTCAAGAACTTTTATCTTTGACTCAATGGCTGCTTTAATGCCCATGACACATGCTTCATATTCTGCAATATTGTTGTGCAATCAAAACACAATCTAGCCGTAAATGGAGTGAACTGGTTCTCTGGAGAAATCAAAATTGCCCCAATTCCATGACCTAACGCGTTAGAAGCACCATCGAACACCAGCGTCCATTTTCTTTATCAGGTGATTCATCTCTTCAAATAAAGTCATGATGCCTTCATCGGGAATTCACACTGCATTGATTGATAATCTTCTACAGGTTGTTGGCCAAATACTCTGCTAGGGCACTTCCTTTTATAGCTTTTTGTGTAACGATATACCAAATCGTATTCTGATAGCAACATCTGCCAACGGGCAATCCTTCCAGTAAGAGCAGGTTTCTCAAAAGATGTACTTAATTTGGTCCATTTTAGACACCAACCAAGTTGTATGACATAACATGTATTGCCTTAACCCGACGAGCAGCCCATGCTAATGCGCAACATGTTCGTTCAAGTAGTGAATACCTCGTTTCACAGCTGGTGAACTTTTTGCTCAAATAATAAATAGGCATGTTCTTTCTTACCAGATTCATCATGCTGCCCCAATACACAACCCATTGAATCGTCAAGTACTGTCAGATACATAATAAGAGGTTTTCCAGGAACAGGAGGCACTAAGATTGGAGGTTTTGACAAGTACTGTTTAATCTTTTCGAAAGCTTTTTGACAATTATCATTCCATTCAACCTTTTGGTCTTTGCGCAACAACTTGAAAAATTGGCTCGCATGTAGCGGTGAGATGCGATATGAACCTGGCAATGTGTAATTCAATCTTCCCAAAAAGCCACGAACTTCTTTTTCCGGTTCGTGCGTGGAGCGGGCATTTCTTGTATTGCTCTTACTTTATCTGGGTCCACCCTCTATCCCTTTTTGACTAACGATAAACCCAAGTAACTTACCTGATCTTACACCAAATGTGCATTTAGCAGGGTTTAAACGGAGTCTGAACTTCCTCAGTCGCTCAAATAACTTTTGAAGGTTAACAACATGGTCTTCTTCGGTTCGAGATTTTGCGATCATATCATCCACGTAAACCTACTATTTCTTTATGCATCATGTCATGAAACAAGGTTACCATTGCTCTTTGATAGGTTGCCCCAGCATTCTTCATCCAAATGGCATCACTTTATAGCAGAAAGTCCCCCATTGTGTGATGAATGTAGTTTTCTCCATATCTTCGGGAAGCCATCTTGATTTGATTGTACCCCGAGAAACCATCCATGAAGGAGAAAAGAGAGTATTGAGCAGTGCATATCCACTAGGACATCAATATGAGGTAGAGGACAAATCATCTTTAGGACTAGCTTTATGTTAAATCGTCCGATAATCAATGCACATTCGAACCTTTCCATCTTTCTTTGGAACTGGTACAATATTAGCCACCCATTGAGGATATTTGCTACTGCTAAGAAACCAGCATCAAATTGTTTCTTGACTTCTTCTCTAATTTTAAGTGACATATCAGGCCTCATCCTCCTCAATTTTTGTTTAATTGGAGCACATTCAGGGTGAGTGGTAGCTTGTGTTCAACTATGTTAGTATCTAACCCGGGCATATCCTGATATGACCATGCAAAGACATCCACATAATCAATTAAAAGTTGAACCAACTTTTTTCTCGCTCACTTTCTTTCATAGACATACCAATTTTAACTTCTTTTTTATCATGCTCAGTCCCTAAATTGATCACCTCAACAGGTTCTTGATAGGGTTGGATTATCTTAGCTTCATGTTCAATTAAGCTTTCTAAATTCTGGTGGGAGGCTCACAATCGTCTTTCACATCCTCAACAGCGTGATTAAATGGATGCTCAAATTATAAAGAGTGTTCTAGCGCTGCTATTTTCAACATATTCATTTTCGACTCTGCATGGTTTTAAAATTTAAGAAAGAGAAAAAAAAAAAAGGAAAAAAAAAGAGAATATGAATAAAGATCCAAAAAAGAAAAAATAGTTGAGAATTCAAAAATCGTTTTATGATAATAAGTAGAAATTGAAATACAATGCGCCCTAATTAGTTTTATCCTTATAGCCTTGGGCAGAGCAAAAGGAGTTAAAATACATAATTGACTTTGAACATGAATTAACAAACACGGGAAACTCGATGATTCTTCCATTGTTGAGATTGGTGTTTGGAGAAACATGGGTACACTAGCTTGAGGGTATTATCATCAACACGATCCTCTTCTACCATACAGCCACTTGTCAGCATATATTATTCCAGCACTTTGAAGGTTTGACGAATGTCACAAATAGGGATCTTTTTGTGAATTTGGGGTACCCGATTTGTCCCAAGAGCTAGCTTGCTTTCTCGTTTTTCCTTGACAGCGTTCTCTTGATCAGCTTTGGTAGGTATATATACCACGCGTACCTTATCCTTCTTTTCCGGTATTTCTATCAATTTCCCGAATTTAACAAAAACTCCTT
>PGTU02002668.1:0-15726 GCA_002896215.2 Cicer echinospermum
TTCATTTTCTCAAATTACAATCTATTTGTGTCTGTGTGTTAGTGTCGTATTCAGTGTCGATATATGTGTCGGTGCTTCATATGTATCCCTCATTATTTGACAATAGCCTTACTATTTGAATGTATAGAGAAGTATTTTTTAATGTACCATATAATTTACTTCCAATGGCTCACCACAAGCTAAGCAAAGCTCTCTCGTCCTCTCGTCCTAAAGAGCTGATATGATCTAACCAAATTGTCATAGATAATTGTAAATTTTTGTTCAACAACTCCAACAACTATAAAGTTATCAAATTTAAGGTATGATACTTTAAACTTTAAATCAATAAGAAGATATAAATTGGATAAGCTTGAGATCAAACTGGCAACACCAAGATTAGGAACATTTTGTTAATTGGATTTATTTTATTTGTGTTGGTGTTCTATGTTTTTTATATTAGCAGTATAGACATGTTAATGTCCGTATCGTATTAGATGTCAGTATCAAAGTCTGTGTTTTATAGATTTTAACTCAACATTTATGGAATATTCCTTTTTTCTGTTGCAACCAATCTTTTAGAGTTTTGTGATTCTGTCTTTTGTTGCACTTCACTAACACATACATATTCACTCTACACTCTACCACATGCATTGCATAATAGGTCTGATGGTAGTTCAACACCAACATAGCAACCTTCCATTCCTAAATGTTGTTTGGTTTACTTGTATCAGGTTGCCTAGTAAATAGTTACTTTTAATAGTTATATCATAATATATATTGAAGTTGAAATTAGTGTGTCAACAGATAGTAGAAAAATAGTGAATTGTTTAATCTGTAATGGTTATAGTGCATAGCATAGTGCAACAACGTGGCTAATAATTGCTATTAGACAATATTTTTACTAAAATATCATTATTTAATAATAATAATTGCTATTAATTTTATTTCTATATTAATGAACAAGGAAATAATAAAAATAAAACAAAACGAAAATAATATAAAAGAATTAAAAGCTGCTTAATGTGTTGAAGGAGAACTCGATACATATGCATAGCCTACTATTAAAAAAAAAACCATAAGTGCAGTTTCTTTTACCAAATCATAAAAGCTACCTCTTCTAATAACTACCACAAACATAAACTACCTCTTCTAATAATTTTTTATTTAAAAAGAACTATCACCCAATACAATTTGACTACACATTGTATTTAACACTATGATATAGCACAAAAACGCTGGCGCATTTGTTAAGAAGAGAATGAAAGAAGGGAAAAAACAAAGATGAAATCGGAAGAAAATTAAGAATGGAAGAAAATTAAGAATGGAAGAAAGAGAGAATGCATACTTTGTTACATAATAGGCCTATTTTCAAGGTCATTTGTATCGGGTATTGGGCTCCCTTTCTATGTGGAGAAAAGTTCAAATATTGTAGTCCATGTGTGGAGTAACCCTATTCCCGATTTTATTAAATCAGCTTCATAAAAACATCAATTGCGCATTCGTTAACCTTTGGATCGAGCTGATTTTTGGACAGCAAGTTCGAAATATTCAGGTCTTCGTTTTCAACAGTCGGATCGGCGAAACGACTGCTAGAGAGGGAGAATTTGTGCTTGCACAACAAAAGGTTTTTGGGTGTTTTTCTTCTTGTTTTTCATTTGCAGGCTTTATTGCTTTGTTGTTTTGGCTAGTTGTAGGCACACTATGTGCATCATTTTGAGACTCTCTTGTATCCTTATTTGATTATAGTGAAGCTATTTCTTTAGTCTGGACGATCCATGGTTCTTTTACCTTCGCATTGAGAGGTTTTCCACGTTAAAATATCAAAGTTCATTACGTCCTTTATTTTGATTAATTTGCTGCCATATATTTGTTATTGTTCCTCATGGGTTCTTGCCAGTTAGGGGAATTTTATATCCGTTGCGTATTACTTGTTATAGTGTTTTTTGTGTTTATTCCCCATCAGAGTGGTATCAAAGCCTAGTTGAAGGGCTATTTGACTTGCTTGAAGGATGGAGGCAAATATGAATATAAAGATGGTAAGCTTGAATGGTACTAATTACGATTTGTGGAAGGGCAAGATGATTTTTTTTTGTTGAAGAAAATGTATTTCTTATTTTTTCTAAAAATCCAGTTATAAATCTACGGAAGATGTATTGAACATCAACATGTATGTGGGTTTGTTTAGCCAATATGTAGAATATAATGTTTATAATCATATTGCTAATGAACAGATGAAAACTAGTGGAATAAGATAGAGACTTGTTTGCCTCTAAATCAGGAATAAATAAAATTATCTTACTGAATAGTTCATAAGTGTTGAAGTATAAGATGAAACGTCTATTTCGGACCACTTGAATGAATTTCAGGGGCTCCTTTGATCAAATTTATGTATATGGGTATTTTTTACTATTATCTTTACCAGAGTCTTGGAAGATATTTCGGATTTCTATAACGAGTTCAACTCCTAAGGGTGTTGTTTCTTTGGAAACGGCTAAGGGTGGTGTTTTGAATGAGGAGATGAGAAGGAAGGCACATGGTTCTTCATCTCAATCTGAAGTCTTTCACTGAAAATAGAGAGAAAGTCAGAAAGAAAAGAACCTAAGTGGTAGAGAAAATAGCAGAAGTCATAGAACAGGCATATACAGAAGAATTGTTTATGTGGAAAAAGGAGAACAAAGCAAGAAGGGTAAGCTGAAACAAAGGTCTGTGTGAAGATGATAGTGATGATGATCGTGTTAATATTGCTACTAGTATGATCTTGTTATTCTTTTGACTATGAGTCAATTAATCTTGTATCTGATGAGAGCATGTGGATAATTGATAGTGTGTTACACTACAATGTTACACCGAGGAAGGAGTTCTTCACATCTTATACTTCAGGTGACTTTGGAGTTTTGAAGATGGTAATGATGGTTGTATATAAGGTAATTGGTGTTGATGATGTATGCTTGCAAACCAACATGGAGAATGCAATTGTGCTTAAAGGAGTCAAACATGCTCTAATGTTCGCTTCAATTTGATCTATGTGCATATGCTTGATGTAAGTGATTTTGATAATCATTTTGCTTCTGGAAAGTGGAAACTCAGTAAGGTAACTTGGTTGTACTAGAGAGAGAAAATTAGTAAACTGTATTGGACAAAGCTTTGGTTGCAAAAGACAGTGTGAATGTCGTGGGATATAGAATCATCTTTGTGGCACGAAGGCTTAGCCATCTTATGTCAAAAGGCGGTTAAATTGCTTACTAGAAAGGAGTGCTTCCAGGACTGAAGAATGTAGATTTGGAGAAATATTCTCACTGCATGATTGCGTAACAGACTAGAGTATCCTGAAAAGCATCATCCTCTAGAAAGTCAGAGTGCTTCAGTTGTGCATTCTGACGTTTGTGGCCTTAAATGTAAATCTTTAAGTGGTCACATATTTGTGTTACTTTTATTGATGAATGGTTCCAGGAAACTATGGGTTATGTTCTAAGACAAGAAGACCAAATGTGGAGAAATTCAAAACAATTCATGCTTTGGTTGAGAGCAGACATGCAAGAAGCTGAAACGGTCTACTGACAACAGTTGGTGAGTATTCTGGACCCTTTGATTCTATAATATCACATGAAAATACTCCTCCAAAACTCCTTCAGTGAATAGTTTAGCAAGAGGTGAATCACTATCACTGTTGAGAGATGAGGTGGCATCTCTTTGAAGTTAAGCTGCCTAAACATTATTGGGGTGAGGGGCATTGTACACGCAGTGCATGTCATTAATCTTACTTCTATTATCGCTTTGAATAGTGATACCAAACAAGTATCGTTGGAGAAGAATGTCAAGTATGATCACTTGTGAGTCTTTGTGCAAGCTTTTGTGCATGTTCCGAAGGATGAAAATCCAAGTTGGATGCAAAGTCAAATAGTGTATCTTCATTGGTTATGGTGAGGATGAATTTGGCTACAAATTGGTATGATCCTATAAACAAAAAAGTTATCAGAAGTCGTGATGTAGTTTCATGGAAGACCAAACTATTGAAGACATTGATAAGGTGGAGAAGACTTACACCTAAGAGAAATTAGTCTTATGCTTATGGTGATCCAGTTCAGTCACGTGTTCCTGATTTGGATACTATAAGTAATGTTGAGAATGGAAAGCCACTTTGATTGTGTTGATGATCATCAACGTAGAGAGTGAGGTAATTCTAACTGGTGAAGATCATGATTACCACGCGATTGATAATCTTAGTGATGCTACTGAATTATCTCAAACCCAACTCAAGAGGTCTAAATGCAGATACAACCCATCTACAAGTATGGTTCTAACGAGTATGTGAATATTGAATGATGAAGGGGAACCGTAGTATTTTCAAGAGGTCATGAGAGTGAAGAAAAGCAAAAGTGGTTGGATGCAATTGCATGATGAAATGAAATCCTTGCATGATATCACATTATGATTGGTGGAATTGCCAAAGTCAAAAGGCGTTTTTGTAATACAGGTGGAATCTAGTAGAGATAAAATTGAAAAGTAACTCAATGTCTCCGAGGTATAAAGCTAGATTTAATGGTGAAAGGATTCCCGTCAAAGGAAATAGTATTGATTTAATGAGATTCTTTCTAATGTGGGTAAAATGTCATCAATTGAGGAACGTGTTGAGTTTGGGCACTACTCTTTGACTTAGAGTAGAGCAAATGGATGTAAAAACGGTTTTCCTTCATGGTGTGGAGAAGAGATTTACATGAAGCAACCTGATAGTTTTTCTTGTTGAAGGCAAGGAAGACTATGTGTGCTAGACTAGAAAGAGTCTATATGGTTTGAAGCAAGCTCCATGGCAATGGTACAAAAAAGTTTGAGTCTGTTTATGTATGACCAAGGATACTGAAAGACTACTTCTGCCATTGTGTATTTGTTAGAAAGTTTTTTAACGATATTTTCATTATCCTGTTTATTAATATGTTGATACATACTTAATGTTGGAAAAAACATTTCCAAGATTGATAGGTTAAAGAAGCAGATTTGGGCGAGTTTTGCCATGAAGATATGGGAGCATCTAAACAGATTATTGGGCATAAGAACATGCGTGACAAAAAAGGAGAATTTTTTTGGATGTCACAAAGAACACTATATTGTAAGAGTGTTGCAAAGGTTTCAGATGGAAAACTCCAAGGCTGTAAGTATTCCTCTGCTGCTCAATTAAGTTGAGTTCTAAACAAAGTCCTTCTAGTGAAGATGAGAAAAGAGACATGGAACGAGTTCTTATGCTTCTGTTGTGGGTAGTTTTGATGTATGCAATGGTGTGTACAAGACAAACATGTGCGCATGTTGTTGGTACAGACAGTAGATTTTGTCAAATCTAGGTAGAGAGCATATTGGAATGTTGTAAAATGGATTTTGAGGTATCTTCGTGGTACTACATGTATGAGGCTTTGTTGGAGGTGACAAACCTATTTTGGCGAGGTACTCCGACTCAGATATGGCTGGAGATATTGACTCGAGAAAGTCAACATCAGGCTACATGATTAAATTTGCAGATGGAGTTGTGGCTTGGTAGTCTAGATTATAGAAATGTGTAGCATTTTCTACAACTGAGGCAGAGTTCATTGTCATTACTGAAGCATGCAAAGAGTTGATTTGGTTGAAGAAATTCTTGCAGGAGCTTGGATTTATTCAGGACAAATATGTATTATTTGTCAATATTGGGTCGGCCTAGTACCAGTACAATGCAGTAGAACTCTCTCAAACTAAGGGCAAAACGCTCAACCAAATGAAAACCAATGCGATGTTCTATCCTAGATCACCTGGACCCCTCATCACTATCGTTGGATTGACCCTAGCTCAACACCGCTATAGTACCCCAATTTTGTTCAACTTATTAAAAATAATTCAAAAAGTAATAATATCTATTTTATTATAATATATCAGATTTTATAAAAACTTATATATATATATATATATATATATATATATATATATATATTATATATGTATCATAATTATCAACACACACAAAAAAAAGTATAAAATAGAAATAAAAATTATATTAATATGTAGGTTCATTTTGTCCAATTTCAAATTACAAAGCCAAATTAACTTTACAATTTAAACATGTTAACCAAATCAAATTACAAATTTTGAACATTAAAGCCAAATCAAATTACAATTTTAAACATTAAACCAAATCAAATGGACAATTTTGAACATTAAACCAAATCAAAATTACAATTTTAAACATTAAACCAAATCAAATTTACAATTTTAAACATTAAGCCAAATCAAAGTACAATCTTAAACAAGTCAATTTTTTTGCTTATGATGCCTTGCTTCTGCTATTTGTCTTGCTTTTGTTTTCTGTTGTTGCACTGTAATATGACAAAAAATGGTATGTAATGAATATAAGTAATGAAAAAATCACACTCCTTTGCAAAGAGAGACAAACTTCTGAGTTTAAAACAAACAACAAAAACTAAAAGGTAGTTATGTTAGATCCATGTACAAAAGCTAACCAAAGATGCAAGTAAAAATAAGCTCTTTAGCCCAAAAAGTCAGTTCTATACAGCAGATGAACATAATCAGATAAAATAATAAAGGCTTAAACCATTAATGCATCAGATGTGCAGGAAAAATCATATTATGAGCAAAGAAGTTAAGCATCAAACTGGAAATTAATAGGGAAGCAAAGACAGAGCAAGAAAGCAAACTAATATTTGAAAAAAAACTCTATTAAATGCATCTTCATTTGTTTTCAAAAGAGAGAGGGATCTTTAACTTAAAAAAAAAATACATATAAAGAAGAAAAGGATAAACCGTAGGGAGTATTTAGTAACAAGAAACAAATAGAAAGCGTCAATGTATTTTTTTTTTTCTCATGACAATAAATATGTTGTTATTTATCTTTTACATATAATTACTCTTTGTGTTTTAAAAAAATGTAGATTTTTTATTTGTAAAAGCAAAGATTAGAATAGCATGATATAAAACGAAACATTAAAAAATAAAACTAAAAATATGAATATGTGAGTGATGTCGTCCTTGTCGTTGCCACTGTCGCTGATTATTTTTCTTTTTCTTTTTCCGCATGTGTTTCATGATTAGTATTGGAAATGAACGGAGAAGTGTCGGGAACGTGCGAAACCACATATTGGATCACTCTAGTGCGGTACCGAAGCCACTATCGCCGAGTCAGTGAGAAAGAGCTCTGTTGGGTGCCAACGCTAGCATTCACACTAGAATCTACTTCCAACCTTTAACAACTTGGTCGAGCAAGTCAAGAACTAGGCCCCTTTTGTTTCCAGCCGTCATTGGGTGCCTTGCTTCTGCCAACCCAACCTCTCTAGTTTGTAATGCGGCACCTCTTTGTAACTAGGGTTTTTCAGTTTTTATGTTTTGACCTTTTTTTTTTGTTAGGTTTAAGTTGGACTTGAGTTCTAAACAAAAACAAAAACTTGTTCATGTAAGCTTAGCCCATTTAAAACTATTAACTTTTTTAACTTTTTATTTTTTAAAAGGTTTAATTTGCTTCATAACTTAAATATCAATTTTCATAAATAAATAAAAAAACACAAACAAATATCATTAAAAGATTAACTAAATGTGACATTTTTTTTTATCTTTGAGTTATTAGAACACAAGTTGTGACAACTTGACGGTTCTAAATTTCATCTTCACAGATAAATTAATAAATTAAAACTCGTAAACAAATTAATACATAAAAATTATTATTAAGGTTAACTAGACTTGACATCTTAAATCCATGAGTTAGCAGAACACAATATATATCACCTGATAATTCTATAACTTATTTTTATAAATAAATAATAAATATAAAATCAACTTTTTAAATTTAATTAATTAGATATGAATTTTTATTTTTTTTTATTTTTGAGTTGTTAAGACACAAGTTGTACTACTTGGTGATTTTTGAAACTCAATTTTTAAATTCAAAAATAAAATAAAAATATTCTTAAAATGATTTACTAGATGAGATATCTTTTTATTTTGAGTTTTGAAACAAGAGTTGTACAGCTTGATAGTCCTAAAACTCACATTTCAAAATAATTTTCAAGTCAAACAAGCTCATCTTCTTTTCCCATCAATAAATATTTTTTTTTATAACCAAACCGAATTTTTTAAATAAAAAAAAATTCAACGCATGCACATTTTCTACCCAAGAACTACGTAACTTTGATTTCTCCATCGCATCGCGAGATATGTAGGAGCAGATACACTATGTCAAGCACATTAAAAAAATCTCTCTTTTTTAAGCACGCATTTATTTTAATAAAAACAATTGATATTCATATTTAATATAAGGAGAAATAAATATATTTTAAGTTAATATTATTATGCACAATTACTTATAGATAACATTATTTTAACGGATATCGTAGGATGCTAATACCTTTCCCTACGCATAATCGACTCTCGATATCAAAATTTGAATTTCAAATAGCCATTTTACTTTTTAAGAGTTTTCCCAATATTTTCTCTACTTTAAAATAAAAACTTTGGCGGCGACTCCATTGAATTCGTTAGAAACACTATAAATATTAGGCCGCAATAATTGGGCGACTCCACTGAGGGATATTTTGGAGGAGTCAAACCTAACATAATTAATTGTACCTAATTTTTAACTTTTTATTTTATTTTATATTTGTTTGTTTTTCGTTTTCTTTTAATTTATGTTTTTATTATTTCTTAATAAGTATTAGCTGACAGTATAATAATCTTTTAAGCTAGTATATATCTTTATTTATTTACTTATTTAGTTATTTATTTATTTTGTATTGTATATATGTTGTTATTTGCATTATGGAGCTATTGAATTATACTTATTCTACACCATAACACTTTTACTAAGACAACACACCTTATGAGTGAAACCTTATACTCGGGTTTGAACAAAACTTAAGTTTAGTTTGAGGTTGCATAGTGGTACCTTCTTCGATGTACGTCTATTTGGTTAGTATGAAGATATGAATTAGAGTTTGATCTTGCTGAGGGTATTGCCACTCAAATTAGTTTACCTATTGTTGTGACATATTCCAAAATAGATTTTGGCTCTAGGAACCGTGTTTATAACTATAGAGCCACCTTATGAGAGTTTCACTACATAAGACAAATAACCTTTCATCATAAAAATATCATATATGCAAAAAAAAAAACCTCATACATTCATTCAAACTTTATATGTTCACAAAAGTCATTCTACATAATGCATTCATATCTCATGACATTGTTTCTTTTGAAAATGAATTGGCATTTTGCATCATTTTTTAGATTGTTGGGGACAATGAGATCAGAAAAAAGAAAAACTTTACTTTTAAATTCAGCAACCTGATTGAAAAGTTAGAGACATCGCAATCAAAATAAAATCATACAACGTCGAGAGTTCTTTTCACAAATATGGGAAGATCCAAATCTCTTGGCAGTGAATGTGCAACATGGGGCCTCACGACATTGGCTCAGTATTAAGACGCTTCTCTTAAGATGTTTCACCTCATGACCTTCAGTTGTCCCCGACTTAGAGAATTTGAACGAATATTGGGTACTCCTAGAAATGGAAATTTCCTTATCGATATACTCGGGCAACCACTGAGTTTGAGTGCAATTGTTGAGTGTTGAATATCGACATAAGAGAGTTGGCAAGTAAAAAGAGGGAAAAATGAGCTATTCATGGTTTTTGTCAAGAAAATATCTAGAGTAAAAGTGCTAGGATTTACCGTAAAAAAGAATAGGGTCAATTTTATAATGATTTGGCTCTCATTATTATGGTATGTTTTTCGCCAAACCTTGATAATTTTGTTAAGATTTGTTGTCATCAAGGGGGGGGGGGGGGGGGGGGGGGGGGGGGGGGGGGGGGGTGTCTTTTAGCTTTTAACAAAAATAAACAAAATCCAGTTCATGTGGTTTCTTGTTGATGTATACTATTCTCTGCATATCGTCACGAGAAGAAAGGGGGAACAATTTGTGTTGTATTCCAATGTTGTATACTTGTTTCATGTCTCATATCTTCAAGAAATTGTATCAAGTTAGAGTTAAAAGTAATCATGAATGCTCAGAGTATGCTAGCCTTACTGGGACACAATTTCATGGTATCATAGAGAACAAATGGTGAGAAGTAATATGCCAATGCAGAGATTTCCCAAATGTACCTCTTATGGGAACAAAGGATTATTAATTACAATCTGACTGTAGCTCTGAGATAGCTTGGCTACCTATGTTAGAGAAGACAGATGATAAGTCGTGAAAGCTTTTATTTTTCACAATACGAATATAGTAGACCCGCCAATTTTGCGAAGGATAAGTCGAGCTTGGAAATAATCATTAGATAAGGAAGAGTACTCGGATGTAGAAGCTGCAACACAAAGAACCTTATCAAATAAATGGGTAAAGAAAGAGTCCAAGAAACCAAGTTGTCTTTCCACAGTGCCCCTCAGTGATCAGAAATACTGACCTACCTTGTTACATGAAGAAAAAAGAAGAACTCAAGCATCCATTGTTAAAATTAAAGAGGAGCAAAAAGAGCTACAGTGAAGTTAGAAAAGTCTCCAAGAGAACAAGAACTTACGATCAAAAACAATTAAGAGTCCAATTATTGAGAAATTAGCAACCAGAGGTTGAAAATTGAAAAGAAATAACTTGACCTATAGGATTAATTACATGCAACTGTTGAAGAGGCCTATAGTGCGAAGCAGTTGCGGACAAAATCAGCAAGTCTGAGAGAACATAAAAAAGGAGTTTGAAAGAGTTAAAAGAAACAACTTAAAGAAATGGCAGCTAAGTACGAGAGTCAAGTAAGGAATGAGAGGCAACACAAGAAGAAATTTTGAAGATTATTCTCTAAACATCAAGAAGCACTAAAAACAGAAATGGATAATTCTAGTAAATTGAAGAATTACATTGATTACCAGAAAATGTCTATAATGACTTAATGGCATGAAGCTATATATTGGAGAATTTTTTTAATGATGTTGCTAGGTCACTTGAAGAATCAAGAGATCTATAAAGAGCTAGAAGATAAAGGCAAACATTGAAAGACTGCTTTTCAAAGTAGGCAATGCTAGCTAATCCAGAATCATAACAATTCCAAAGCATCTAGAGATATTGATCGCTGGTAATGCGCTAACCGCTCAATACCCATTAAAGTCTATAAGTGCTTGAATATTGCAAAAAATTAGTAGAAGAATTGAAAGAAAAGTGATTGTCATGTTCTATCCTACAAGAGAAGATCGAATCCCATAGTCAATGTTGTTTTTAATTGTGTGATGTAATCTTTTTTTTTATCAATGAAGGATTTGATGTTTTGTTTCATCTCATTTCTTCACTATTAATTCGTTTTCATTTAAAATTTATGTCAAGCTCATGATTCCCAACATCCAACTAATCATATTAACTATTTTTTCATCTTCATTCCATCCTATTTATACGTACTCAGTATAATTTTATTTATTTATGTAATAAAAACGAAAAGAAAAAAAATCAATTAATATTTTCCTCACACCCTTCTGTACTCGCGCAAACTCCAAGATCACGGATGATCTTGAGAAAACAAGAAAGTGAATAGAGTTGATGTTAACCAATTGAAGGATAAGGTTGATCGAATCCTAGAAGCTATAAAGACTTTGGCAAGGAAGGAGAATACATATGGTAATCCTCCAACTGCAAAGAAGAAAACCAAGCCACTCATTCCCATCCACCACGTTTTACCCCAACTACTCAACAGTTTCGTCCAACAGCTATGCAATTTCCTATGTATAGTCTCCTACTTCGTTATACTTGGTCTTTAGTCATCAACCCCATGGACAATAACCCAAACCACTAAACTATCAACCACCAAAACCTAAACCAATCATAAATTCAATCTCATATGGGCTATGTGCCACCCCAAAACATTATACCCTCTGGAAATATTCCATTAAGTGCACCCCAAGTACCCCAATTTGATGCTAACACAAATTGGCAACAACCTTAATTTATCAGTGAAGATACACGATCGAAAGAAAAATTCCATGTTTTAGAGGAACGGATAAAAGTAATTGAAGAAAGTAATGTCTATGATCTCGAACTTTTGTATGATGCTCTGGTTTTTTGATGTGGAGATCCCTTCAAAAATCAAGATTTGAGTTTGAAAATACAGAATGGAATGTTCAAATTCATGATCATAATGAAAAATTATCAATGCATTTTTTCAAACAGATTGAGCGCGGAGACGAAGCATCATTAAATTGGCTATATGATTCTTGCGAGCGAATCGAATTCGTTCGTGACAGTTTGGGATTGATGCTTTTAAAAATACAGATAAACATTGACATAATGTCAGCCATGGTAGGATGCCATTGCAAAAATCATTCAAATAAAAAGGACAATGAAACATTAAAGATAATGCACAACGCTTGCTGAGAGAATAACATCGCAATAGGATCATCTTTATCCTGAAGAGAAATGCGTTTTGTCACTGTTTAACGATAATCTAATCAGTCGCATTTAATGAGTAAGAATGATTGGAGACCATATTGTCATCATAACTTTTCTGATATGGTTCTCTAGGAGAAAGAAAGTAGAAATGGCAAGAGGGTGGATAAATATGTATGTGAACGAGTGAACTGAAGAACCCCTATGGATTTACAAGAGAAAGAGGGGGATGCTAACGCTGTAATGGCAAACCCAAGAGTCTCTTATTCTCCAGCCTTGAATTTTTATCAACCTCCAAATTTTCAGCCCTCAATACCCCAAATTCTCTACATTCTCTATCCATATGTGGTTGCGACCTCACAAGCTTCATACCCCCAATTTTACCCTTCAAGACCACCTTATTATCAACCACCCTTGGTCCAACCAGCACCTGTCACATTTTCCCAACAAAACCAATGGAACCAAAATCCAATCCTGAATCACTACAAACCACCAATTAATCGAGAAAAGAAGATAACTCGTTTTGACCCGATTCCCGTGACATACAACCAATTGTTGCCTCACCTACTCCAGAATTCAATGGTAGTCATAAGACCAATGATACCTCTGGAACCACCATTCCCGAAATGATATAACCCAAACGCCAAATGTGAATACCATGCAGGAGTCATAAGGTATTTTGACGAAGATTGTCAAGCCCTAAAATCTAAAGTGCCAACTCATAGTGGGAAAAATGCAATAATTTTCCAAGCACCGGTCTCTTTTCCTTATGAAAATAACAAGGCGTTACCATAGAATTATAAAGTCACATCCCATTTAGTCAATCATCAATTAGGTGATACCATTAACCCTCAAGGTATTGAGGTCACCAATATTTCACGGATTCTTGAATAACTTAGGAAAAAGAAGGGTTGTGGAGAAAAAGGAAAGAAGTTGTGTATCATGCCATAAAAGGACCAGAAACTTGCAAAAAGACGGTGCTTGAAGAAGAAGCTAACGAATTTTTGAAGTTTATCAAGAAAAGTGAGTATAAGGTGGTAGATCAACTAAATCAAACTCTTTTTGAGATATATGTTCTTTCTTTTTTATTAAACTCTATAGCGCATAGAAGGGCACTAATGAAATTTTTAAATGAGGCTCATGTTGCTCAGGATATCATTGTTGACCAGTTTGATGGAGTTGTCGGTAATATCACCGCAAATAGTTTCTTGAGTTTTAGCGATGGTGAATAACCAGCCGATGGGATAGAGCATAATAAAGCATTACACATCTCTGTGAAGTGTCATGATCATATTCTGCACGGATGCTTATAATAATTTCGTCATTGAATTCATGCCAAAATAAACACTCTTAAAACATCGTGATCGACCTAAATGAAGCCCATCTATGCTGTGAAAGTATTGTGTGAATCAAGAGATCAATCGTTTTGAAATTGACTCCATTCAAATCAGACCCCATAAACTTGAAATAACCTTCCTAATATGAATATTAAAACGGCGTACATGTCTTGAGGGAGATTGTGGATCGTGTTGGTAGCATGACATCCACTCTCCATCAAAAGCTTAAAATTATATAGTTAACGATAAGCTGTTAATAATAAGCTGGAAGATAAGATAATGATAGAAGTCATCTATCTTCCATGTTGTTACAACGAAAAAGACATAGAGAACCATAGAGACTCATCCAGCATTAAAATCCGCCCAATTGTCTTCATGGAGTGCAAGATCTCACCTTAAAGGAACCAAAACTATCTACTACATCATTGAAGTTCACAAAATCCATGTTGGAAGGATCAGGTTTTGTTAAATTTTGGAAATTAATAGAAATACTAGAAAAGAAGGATAGTACGGGTTGGAATATGTACCTACCAAAGCTGATAAAGAAAATGCTATGAAGGAAAAAAGAGAAAGCATGATGGCTCGTTGGGAAAATCAGGTACCAAATTCACAAAAGATTCATATTTGTGACATTCACCAAACCTTTCAAATTGCTGAAATAATATATGTTGATCAGGTGGTTGTTGCGGAAAAGGATCGTGTTGATGATGATACCCTCAAATTGTTGTACCCTTGTCCTCCAAACACCAGTCTCAATAATCGGAAGATCATCGAGTTTCCCGTGTTTGTTAATTCATGTTCAAAGTAATTATGTATTTTAACTCTTTTTGCTCTGCCCAAGGCTATAAGATAACTAGTTAGGGCACATGTATTTCAATTTCATACTTATTATCAATAAATGCATGTTTGAATTCTCCAACTGTTTTTGTTTTTCTCTTTTAATTTTTTTAGCGATCTTTAATCATATTGTCTTTTTCCTTTTCCTCTTAATTTAAACAATGCATAGTTGAAAATGAACATGTTGAAAATAACAACGCTAGAACCCCTTCTTGTAATTTTGAACTCCCAATTAATCACGCTGATGAGGATTGTGAAGACGATTGTGAGCCTCCCCCATAACTAGAAAGAGTAATGGAACATGAAGCTAAGATAATTCAGTCGTATCAAGAAAATGTTGTGAAGGAAAAAAGAGAAAGTATGATGGCTTGTTGGGAAAACCTGATACCAAATTCACAAAAGATTCATATTTGTGATATTCACCAAACCTTTCAAAGCGCCGGAATAATATATGCGGATAAGGTGGTTGTTGCAGAAGAGGATCATGTTGTTGATGATACCCTCAAATTGGTGTACCATTGTCCTCCAAACACCTGTCTCAATAATTGGAAGATCATTGAGTTTCCCATGTTTGTTAATTCATGTTCAATGTAATTGTGTATTTTAACTCCTTTTGCTCTGCCCAAGGCTATAAGGATAACTAATTAGGGCACATGTATTTCAATTACGTGCTTATTATCAATAAATTCATTTTTTAATTCTCCAACTGTTTTTATTTTTCTCTTTTCATTTTTTAGCGATCTTTATTCATATTGTATTTTTCCTTTTCCTCTTAATTTAAACAATGTAGAGAGCTGAAAATGAACATGTTGAAAATAACAACGCTAGAACCCCTTCTTGTAATTTTGAACTTCCAATTAATCACGCTGATGAGGATTGTGAAGACAATTGTGAGCCTCCCCCAGAACTAGAAAGACTAATGGAACATGAAGCTAAGATAATCCAGTTGTATGAAGAACCTGTTAGGATGATCAATTTAGGGACTAAATATGATAAGAAAGAAATTAAAATTGGTATGTCTATGAAAGAATGTGAACAAGAAAAGTTGATTAAAATTTTATTTGACTATGTGGCCGTCTTTGCATGTTCATATCAGGATATGCCTGAGCTAGATACAAACATAGTTGAACATAAGCTTCCACTCAAGCCTAAATGTGCTCCAAGTAAACAAACACTAAGGAGGATG
>PGTU02002671.1:0-11549 GCA_002896215.2 Cicer echinospermum
ACAAGGTTCATCTCGCGCCTATGGGCCGCTATAACTATCCAAGAAGACACTCGAAACTGGAAGGATAAACAAACCCACCCGGTGGACTGCCGAGCTACAAGTCCCACGACACAGGAGCGGGATTCTCTAAAAAGCCAAGGTCGCGGGTGGCCAAGAGGGCCCACTTGGAGACTTGGGATCTCAGCAGGAAATGCGAAGGTTGCTTAAAGCCGGCCGATAGGCGAAAGAGAATAACTAGTTAGTTCTGACTTGAGTAGGCTATAATAATAGGGATCTTAACCTGGGAACGGCAGGGGCTGCAAAGGTCCAGGGTGGTCAAAGTTCGATAAGGAGATCCCGTCCTGTGCCTATTACACTAAGATCTTGAATTAGCCCTTACTCGAAAAGCACGGCTTACTCCCTATAGGAATACTATTCCGGTATTCTATCTATTCACTCTCAGATCAACTTAAACTCGCTTTAAAGCTTGATTGAGGATTCGTAGCATGCTTGCTATGCTTTTCCCTTCGGGAAGATTCGATTTGAAACTTCGTCCGGGTTAGACGGGTCTACCAGCTACAACCATGAACTTAGGCTCATCGTGTCTGGAAGGTCTTCTTTCCAGAGATGAAGCTTGACTCGGGAGGGACTGTAAGTCCGGCTACTTCTTCGGTTTGGAAACCTCCAGAGGTGCCGAAGGATCATACGCTTCACAGAAGGAAGAGATAGAATCCAGCTTTGATGTTTGTTATCCAGTGAGTGCACAGCATTCCTTATTCATACGCCTGCCGGTATGGACGATTCTAGAGAAATTAAGTTTCGGTATGAGAAAATAACCAATCCTGATAAGGATAAGTCAGGCCGTGTACAGACTATGGCATCGTTTAAGCCATTAAGCCTTTACCACATTAAGGTAGTGTAGTAATGTTTTGGTTGTCAAGAGAGTTAGGCTAAGGGAAGTTTGGTCGGAGACCTGACTTTGGTCATATAGCCGTGTGATAAGTCTGGTAACTCTATTAAGAAAGGAAGAAAATTCCCTGATCGTCTGTCATATGTGCTGGCCCATACCTGAGCCTGCTTAGAAGGGACTCCATAAACGGAGATCTTCTTTGACACGCGGGACCTAGTTTCCACCAACCCAGATGTACCCGATTAAGTGATGACACTGACGGTATATCCTTTTTTTTTCCTTAGGGCTGGATGCTTAGTTTCCTTCTAACTGAGTATGATCTTTATTGTCCTATTTGCTTTTTAGTGCTGACACCTCGTATGCCGACAAGGAAGCGGCAGAAGAACCTATTTGACAGTAATCTATCAGGAACTTCTGAAAAAGACTGGAAGTAAGGACGAAGTGCTCGACCGGAAGGGAAGAGGTTGGAGGCTTACTTAGTGCTTGTGCTAAGGAGGATTTCGTACTTTTCTAGTCTCTGACCGAACCCCTACCTCTCTAGGT
Organism: Cicer echinospermum; assembly: GCA_002896215.2. Classification (NCBI taxonomy): domain Eukaryota; kingdom Viridiplantae; phylum Streptophyta; class Magnoliopsida; order Fabales; family Fabaceae; genus Cicer; species Cicer echinospermum. The sequence goes on from PGTU02002671.1 coordinate 1,433, forward strand.
TGGATCTTGGAACGTCGATGTTAATGATCTCTTCTCTTTGTGGGCTTGACTGCTATCCTTTCTCACCCAAGAGAAATCGTACTTATTCACACGGGGAAGGCTATAAGGGAAGTTTCATCCTTCACTTCACAAATGTTGACGTTCGGGATTTACGTCTCTTCCCATTGTGGACTGATACACATTACGATTTCGTCTTATCCCGCTACTGCATCGTTTATACTGGTGGCAAAAGATGAAGAGATGTTTGTGCCCTATCTCATGTGGTTTTTAATGTATATATATTTAACGTCTCATAGGTAGTAAGATGCTTTAAACAGAATTGACTGACTCTAACAAGTAAGCAGTATGTAAGTACCTTAAGCTCCTCAAAAGTCTTTAAAGTGAAACTTACCTTATTCCTATTTAGCTTACTGGCTTCTTTGGGGCTTTTTGTTCGTCGTCCTACCAGAAAGTACCCTAATACGGGACCTTGTGCTCATTTAGCACAACATGCTCTTTCTCTTCCTATTCTTTTCCCTTCGTTCTGATTAAGCCCTGTTGATCTCTCAATACATATCGCTTGTTCTCCTTGCGAGGTGGAACCACACTATACTTTAGTTCCAGTGGCTATTTAACATAAAAGACGAATCCATCTGAAACACTAATTCGGATGAAAGCAAACTACTAAGGAAAGAAATTCCCTTCCTCTACTGGGATTGACTCGCTTAGAAGGGGTCCCATCCTTTGGCAAAGGCCTAACTACAGCTCTGAGTAACTCTTCATTGTTCATTGATCCGAAAAGAAAGGCAATAAGTCCACGGAGTATCTAAGCCCTCTCTCTATTATATATTCTTCCATCCTAAGAGCTAGAAGAATCAAAGAACTCTGAACTTCCCTAAAGTCGACTAAGACCTCTTCTTTATCTTCCGGTTGAATAGAGCTGCTTGTAATAGGCTTGTCTTTTTCGAAAGCTAAAACCTAAAATAAGTGGCATATTCCTTTTTTTGATTCTGGAATAGGTGAATCTCCATATTTATTTCTTCACGAGTTGAGAACAGAGACAGAGCCACCTAGCTATTGGACTTTGATCCTTATCGACTTTTGACCGAAAGAGCTATTTCTTTTCCTGAGACTGGGAAGCGTAGGCCGGAAAGAAAGTCTTGTACGAGGTTCATGTTCAGCATAGCTTATGGAAAAGAAGTAATTTGGCCTAATTCTATGAGGTATTGATGTAGATGGGCAAATCACCATCATCTGCTGAAATGGAAAGGGCTTCGCTATGAACCGTAACGACGTAACCGACTGGCTCTCCGATAGACTCGTTAGATAGATGGCCTTTCATCGACCCTTTCTACTGCACCCAGGAACCGAGGAGACAAAGAAAGAAGAATAATAAATTCTTTATTTCGCCCGAGGGTTCCTTTAGAGAAGAACCACGCTAAATAGATAGGATCCATTTCCACCAATTTTCAGCAATTTAAAAAAGTAGCGAATAGGAAAAACGGAGTAGCGGTCTCTCAGGTTAGAAAAGGAAGAACCGAAAAGAAGATCTCTAGTTAGCCTTTTACGCCTTTACTATTAAGAGAAATGTCCACTCTTGGCACACATCTCAGAATAGGTTCCTAAACGTGCTATATCTAGGGACAGGAAAGGGTCTTAGCGAAAGAGTAGGTCTGAGCGAAACCACTGACCAACCGAGAGGGGCTATGTGCACTTAACGTGATCGATGGATCTGTCAAAGCTTTCTTTATTACGCGTGTACTATCTCCAACTCCGATTCGGGTAGGGGAAAGATATTGCGGGATAGTTGACATAACCAGGCATTCATTCCTAGCTTCACGAGTGAGCAGCTGCTTCTCCAAAGACTGGGCTCCCAAGGCATAAGAAAAAGAGAAAGCGGATTAGGAAAGATTCCAAAGATTGGCTTACTCATAGACAGGGTTCAGGTTAAGTACGCTTAAAATAAAAGGATAAAAGAATAATAACTAAACTGAGGGAGGTGGAAAGGTCCGGCTTCTTCTTTCTTTGATTTGAAAGAAGGTGAGAGCCTTACCCCTGGTCTGTGGGTAAACCATTCAATAGATAGGAAAGCATGTCCTGCCTGAGAGACTGTTTAGAACAGAAATCCCAAGTAACTGGCTGAAGCTGGTGATCAAACACTAGCTATTTTCACTCACAGAGTTGTCAAACCAAGCTGCTAAGAGCAGAATTCTATCTATCACCCTCTGCTACAGGAGATTGAGGGAACTGCTTTGATAAAAAAGGAATTCTTGATGCATTTCCATAATTTCCTTGGAACTGCAGATAGCAATGGTTGAGGTGGTGACACTGAAGAGTCAGATCATTGCAAGTAAGCCATTTTTCTCATGATGAGCAAGGATTGCACTGGTGGCTCTTATGACGGCTGATGATGTTAAGAAGTACAATCTTCTAAAAGGCAAACAAATAAGGCACAAGACCTGACGGTTTTACTGCTGAATCTTTCAATCCACTGGAGCATTGTGGGAAAGAGTTACCAAAGCGATCCTTGAATTTCTTCTCTTCCTTATAGCCCACAGCCACCGATACTTCAATGTGAATGTGTTATTTTATCGGCGAAAATTGAAGCAATCACTTTCCCTCTTAGTGACAGTTCAATCCTCCATTGAGCGTTTTCTCGGTCTTTTTTGGATGAAAGTTAATTTTAGCCCTACCTAAACTGGCATCAAAATGTGACAGTTGATCATTTTCCCCGTCTTTGGCATAATCTAAACGACAAAGTCGATCAGAAGGCTTACGCACCCTGGTATACGACGATAGGTTCGCTTCGCAACCTTGCCCAGGGAGGGGCACTTCAGGAAAGATCCCATGCAGCTACGAGAGATATAAGCTTGCAGCCGGAGTTGGAGGGAAAGAGTAGCTCTTGCCAGCAGCTGAAAATTTCTACAGTGGTTCAGTCTGATTCGTCATCCGGAGAAAGGATACGGGATTTTAACAAATGCTCCTAATCACGAAGCTAAGCTCAGGAAGAGGGGCGTAGCGAAACAAAATCCTTTAACAGCAGCAAGACTTCGATGGGAAAACTTATCTTAATAGGAAGTGGCCAAGAATCATCGCTCCAAGATAAATGCCCAATCAATTGAATCATACCAGGGAACTCCTCTACCTTATGCAGTGCCTAGATTAGCTGTTTGAATTAGAAGCTCACACCGGGAATTTATTTTTTTATAGAACAGGTGGAAGCGATCGGCCAGCGAGGAATTAGCCATAGGAGAAGGGAAAGCTCCAACCCAAGTGCAAGTGCCATCCTAAATTAGCTGTTGGAGGATATCCTCTGCTATGACGAAGCAGTTTATTGGACTCGCCTTGGCTCGGCTGGTCTCACTGGAACAGGGTTGGAGGAAGAAGGGCTACTATTAGACTAGAGGGAGGCTTTCTCATACCCAGTTAACTGATTTAAGGAAAGTCCGGAGCGGATAAAGCGATCTTACTTATGAATGAACAGAGGAAGAGACTGACTATCTGCCGCTGCTAGTCATTTTGGGAGTTGTTTGTTACTGAATGCCATGCGCTGGTACTGGTAAGTACTAGAGCTGGTATTCGTACTCTTGACTTACGACTTTAGCACTGAATGACATAGAAAATCCGTTTCGTTCACCCTCAGACTTGAAAACGACTAAGCTTTTTGCCTTGCGACTTGCCTCTCTCCTCAAGATAAGGTCAGGTGATCCCTTTCTGTCTCCTTCTCAGTTAGGTCCAATAAGTCCTTCCCTTTCTCCGATCAATAAGCCGCCTGATTCCCTTTCTTTGGTCTTTCATCCTCCTGAACTGAATAAGTAAGGCCCCGTTTTTTTCTAAATAAAAAAAAGAAAAGGCGAAGCGCCCATTTGAAGTGGCGAAGGCTATGATATAGAAGAAAGAAAGTACGTTAAGGTTACGAAGTAAGGTCAGCTGGTAAGGAAGCTCAGGTTTTGAAATCGCTTAGCCATTAATTAAGTAGTAGTAGAGGCGTCGGTACGGAGCCTTCCGCTGTGGACCAATACTACGCAAAGGTAGAAACACCATAGAACTTCGCTGACTTTATTAATAAACCTTGATTTCGCTCGCTCAATAAGAACCCGGAATAGCGAAATCGGTTCGTGTTTCCGCTTCCAAACAAAGTCAGTCGTCTTTGCCCAAGTGTGAAGGACGACTCTCCAGTGGTTTCCATTCCTTCTTACTTGACTTCTGGGTCACCCAACCCGAATGGGAAAGAGAGGGTCAGCCAAACAGCGGTCCACTTTGTACATTGCTGAGGCAGACCAATCGGCATTTTAGAAAAGGGAAGGGCACTTTTATCACCGAAGGAGGCAGTAGAAATGAAGGAGGCGGGAAGCTACGCTTCTAGAATGCAAGCTTATCTTTACTTTTTTTAGAGCGTACCGCTATTGGAAAAAAAGGTTTATGGATGAAGTAATCGGAGTGACAAATGATTCGGTTGCGGAAACCGGAGAAAGTGGGAACCGTCGTTACCTTTTGAATCAAAGTAGCGCCGAGTATTCGACTACAGGGGGAGGGAAGCCTTCGTAGACAGCTTCGCGTCCCGCCGCTTCTTTCTGGCGACTAGCTTATCAAGGTGGTGGCTTGGTAAGCAAGCTACCCTCAGCATCGGTAAAATCCTATCATTAATAGGCCGAAATGGTGGGGAAAGGAGGCCCCCCTACTTCATGGTAAAGGGGGGAATCGCCGTTTCACAGCCGCTCCTCTACAACTAACTACCTTTCGCCCAACATGATCACGAACGAGACAGAGATTGCGTAGATAGAAGGACGAACCCACCAACCCACTTGTCCTGATCGGACGATTGACGAAAGAAGAGAATGGTGGCCCCTTTCGCCAGGGGGCATCGTCGGAGAACTATGTGCGGGACAGGGGGTGAGAACCTTCCGTTGGTTACGCTTTAAGTGTTGGTTCTTCTTAGATATGGAGATAGATCCAGATAGAGATCTATATTTCTATCTATCGATAGATAGATATATTGAGATAACCCCTATTATTGATCTGGTTTCAAGATCTATGAACAAGAGAGATCCTAAAGATCCATTTATAAAAGAGATAATAGAATTAGGGCGGAGCGGCTGAAGGAAAGGGCGTAAACGCGCCCCTGCAATCTTTCTAAAGCAAGAACGAGAAAGTTGACTTTGAGAAAGAAGCTCCTTAGCACAAGCACTAATAAAGAAACCTACCTTTGACAACCTTACTAATAGAAAGGGGAAGCTCCAAGCATGCGAAAAAGCTCGAAGAGCTTTCCTTTATATATATTATAGAAAGGTTTGTAGAAAGGGGCTTCCCCAACCATCGATAAAGTAGGGGCTTCAAAGCTAGCTTGTTAGTTTAGGGGTGCGCAGGGAACCCTATACAAGAGGCTAGCGTGCAATGGTTTCTCTGATGGGGGCTCGCCTCAAAAAGCGGAGCTTGCTGTCTACTAAACGAGCTTCACTGCCCGCCGGCCCTATCTTTAATTCTTAAGTCAAGTGAAGTCAAATCAATGAAGTGAACAGCCCACCTCTTTGTTTGAAGCTTTGGCTTTCCCTAATTCCAAAAAACAGAATATATAGCTACTACTATAGTTATAGTATAGAAAAAGCTTCTTCTTGATAGCGTCATAGGGGGTTCAGAAAGAATCTTATCGTAGATAGAGACTAAATCTGTGCGGGGTAGGGGCGGATGTAGCCAGTGGATCAAGGAGTGGATTGTGAATCCACCACGCGCGGGTTCATCCCCGTCGTTCGACATCAATTCTGGAGCGGGTGGCAACATGCAAAATACCGAGACCGGATTCGGGCTTTGGACGACCTCCAGAGGGCTCTGCTCCTCGAGCGGCAAGAATCCTACCAGGAATTCCATTCCTCTTCCGCGTCAAGCGCGGAGTTTCCTGGTCAGCTTCTCTCCTCACAGCAGTGACAACGACAGTGACGCCTTTAGGACGCCATCGTTCAGCGCGTTCCATATTTGCCAGCCGTCGGAAGGTTTCACGGCGTCATGAACATCGGTGCCAATGGTGTTAGAGGGTTCACACCGCTCGTACATACAAAAGTCTTAGTAGCCTGATGCTTGTGCGTGACATCGAAAAGTGCTGCACGCTCCATATAAATAAAAAAAAGAAAAGAAAATCGGCAAATCGACCGTTTCACTTATGCGTACTGAAATCTCTCGCGAATTCTAAACCGGCGCTATCTTGCTGCTGGATATTTTTGATCAATAGAACAGGAAGAGGAGGATTTCTAGGAAAAGCATAGACTCGATCTACTTCAACAGCACGTAACTTCACCACGCTGAAGGAAGATGAGTACTTTTTCGGGAAATAAGTTAACTCACTCATCTTAGTTTGGAGGCTTGCTGAAGTTAAGCTCTTTGATTGAGGATTGGTAAGAGATGGACCTTGAAGACTTCGAGCACTTCCGGGTTCCCTAGGTCTATTAGACCACCACAACTCATAGACCAATAGAAGACTTAGACATTTTATTCTTTTTTATTTTACGAGGTACAAAGCAGAACCAAAAAGCATTGAAGGCGAATCAAGCAAGATAAACCGAAAGGTTCTAGATCTCTCTGGAAAATGGGAAAACATAGCCTACTTACTTGGCCTACTCTAGAGCCAGACAAGAAGAAAAAGCAAGAGGTTTGAGTGAGACAGCAAGAACGTCAGCTCACCCAGGAGGACGAAGGAAGAGCTTTGAATCCTATCAAGTGAGACAGAAAGGGCAGCTACTTAAATTAGAAAAGGATTGAACCTATGAGTTCGATCCATTAGGTTCTTCGATTTATTCGGGTAATTTTAATTAGTTGGGGAAGAAATAGACTTCCGCCATAGCTTGCTCAGGTGGAATGGAATTCTTAAGTCTTAGACCATCCTCAAGAAGCACGTAGCATCACCACTTCCTACGCATGTTTCGTCGGTAAAAAGACCAGGTTCCAGGTCCCATTTCCACATCTCCGGGTACCTATCTAATGGTCTAATTCACCTCGCAACGAAGGGCGCTTTTCTTATCATAATTACAGATCACCTCGTAATATAGTAACTTCTATGATATCGAAATCCGGGTTAAACTACGGTTCACCCACTTCTGGCTCATCAACTGGGGCAGATATCATCTTCGTTTTTATTCTCACCCTAAAGCATAGGAAACTACGTCAATCAGAGGTTGTTAGCCTCTGTCCATGATAGGTTGGTTGATGCGGTTCTTCGCCGATACCCATGGATGGGACTTCGACGCAAGGGCAGAGAAGTAGTTTACTTGTTAAAACTTAACTATAGACTGCTTTCTTAGCCAATAATCTATCTCTGAGAAGTAGTGCTATGAGGAGGCTCTTTGCTTCTTTCGTCCCATCGAGGAAATACTCTTTCGCTCCTCAAACTCTGATAAAGAAGAGGTTTTAAGTCAATTGCTACTTGATTACCGCCTCGTCTATGAAATCGCATTTTATCTCTGTGTGGCTACAGTAAGAAAGATTCCTATGCGTCCGCAGCTAATGAATCTGATGGATGCCAATTTATTCTGTTCTGTTGTAATGCTAGCGAAAGGCTTTTAAACGAATCCCTGACTTAAAGGAATGGGAATAAACAACTGGCTTTCTTCTCCTCTCCTAGTGCAATCAGTTCTGGCACAAGACAATCCTGATTCAATTCCTGAAAACCTGACACCAGCTGTTTCTTCTGGGCATGTCCCTGAGACTGAGATGAGTGCCCAGACTTCTTCCTGAACTAGATTAAAGACGCGTTCTAGTGGCCTAAGCTCCAATCCAAGTTAAGGGACCCCTACCACCGGCTGAAGTGGCCTCGGGCTAGGTGTGTGTTGATAAGTAAGTTAATGCGAGTTTCAGTGGATACTGCTCTTGCTTAGAGCACTCTTGTGGAGGATATTGTTGGAAGAATGGTAGGTCGTAGAAGATCAACTGATCTTATATTGATATTGATCTTTTACGAATGGATCCCGGTTAGTTCTAGTAGGTGCGTACTTTTTGTTTTTTTTTGATTGTTCTTATTCCTTTCATTTTTATTATCGGGTGTCTTGAACAGTTCACATCCTTCAATGGAAGAAGAAGGCGATGCAAGCGCGCTTAGCTACTGCTATAAGCAACCCATAAGCTTTGACTTAGATAAATCATTTTAAAGCTCGGAAGTAATCTCTTTTCGGGAGGGATCGAGCAGCTTCAGAAACTATACGATAAACAAAAGTAAATTCCTACTATTACTTGGAAACCGATCTCTATATAGAAGATCGCCTCTAGATCCCATAGACTTATTTTGTGTGGTTAAGCTGTGTCTTTGAAAAAGTTCACTGAGTTTAGGGCTATCTTTCTCTCCTGTTTAGAAGATAGCTGCAGAAAGACGAAGACAGAAGCAAATAGCCTTCGATTAGTCGGTGGGACGGGAGGAACTCTTACTGTTCTCTAACCGGTGCAGTGGAAAGCAAATGACATCGTAAAAAAAAGAAAAGATGTCCTGAAGAGAAGAAAGGAAGTCAGGGAATGAGCTGGTGCTATAGCCAGAATCGTTGGTTACGGAATAGGTTCATATAGTATACCTACCAGTGGAGTCAATAAGTTGTAGATCTTCAATGGCTAATCCGTTGGTTCAAAATAGCAGCTGCTTGGGGCTTACCTTATAACCTTAGTTCCTTATCTTTAGCTTGAGAGATGGGAATATAATTACAGTAAAAAGAATAGGCCGCTAATTAGTTATGCCCTGGGGGAATGCCCCAAAGCCCCTATTACTACTCCTTTCGAACTTCTAGCAATAGCAAACTCGCCCCACAAAGTGGTCCAATTCTTTTGTTTAATGTGAAGCTTGGCTTAGGCAAAGCAAAGAAGAAAGAAAAATGAGTCCTGTTCCCGAGTCATGTCCTAAGAGAGGTGGGGTCTTACAATTGGCTAAGGTGCCCAATTTCCTACTTCTATTGGTCTCTCCATTCCAGACTTTATAGTCAGAGAGGCTTTCCATACCCATTGAACTGAGCATTCATATCTTGGGAAATTCCATTATGTGAGACTAAAACTCTGAGCATCCTTCTTTCTAAAAGGATCTCAATGGCATGACAAAAGCATCAAAAGATTAAACTTTTTCTGGGAATATAATTATAACATATTTTATCAATAATGGTTGACCCTACCCGGGAATCAGCTGAGCCCTTTTCTTAGGAAACCTCAGTCTCGAAACGCCTTGTTCACATTCCTTTAATCTTTTTCATTAATTTACTTGCATGGGCGGATAAAGGGGGGAAGCTTCAAAGCGGTAGCATGTGGAATAGCAGAAGCTGATAGCATTATGTCTCTCTAAAATCCCTTTCATATATGACCTGTCTGTCAAAAGAGAGATTCAAGCAGGGCAGTTCAATTAAGGTATAGAGAAAGCTCCAAGCAGCTACCATTGATCAACCTGATTCAGGCACATCAATCAAAGATCTTGCTTACCTCTCCCACATGGATAGAAAGAGCTTGATCGGACTTGCTAAACGACGGTTAGTAGAGTCCTACTTATGTACGTGTCTCCTAGCTTTATCGGGCTTATCTCAATACGGACTAGCTTTCGACTTCTCATCTCAGATTTCGCCTTGAGAGCACATAACATCTAGCGTGTCAAGCGCACATCTTTCTCTTTCTAAAAGAAAACGCCTATCCGAGGTCCAAAAAGGTCTGTTTATCTGGGGCGTACGTTGTTTGAAAAAAAACATTTCCCTTGATTGAAGACGGAATAGGTCACTCAAACTACATTCCAGTCAAGAAAAAAACTGGAAATATGCTTTACCCAGCAAAGGGGGTCTCAGGATATGGGAGGTTGCTTTCTACCTTATTAAAAGGGACATACCCTAGTCATACCTATCCATCCTATAAAGGAGCTATTAGACCAGACATCACATCAATCATTGTTTTTGAGTAGTGTACTCGTTAGTTGAATGGTAAAAGATGTGGATTCGATTCATCGACTTGGAAACATCAGCTAGGTAGCATCTAAAAGCATAAGAGGCTCCTAACTAGGTAACGGAGTCTCTCTATCTATCAGATCTATATGTATGAAGCCTGGCATTAGATTCACAAACTCAGATTCGGCTAAAAAAAGATCTCAAATCTCTTTAAAGGTTAAGAAGATTAAGACTTTAGGCTCGATTCCGTGCCAAGT